>JACVEC010000028.1:0-143349 GCA_025215565.1 Flaveria ramosissima | reverse complement strand
AGAGAGGTGAATGGTGAAATGATATTTGTCCAAGTGTACGTTGATGATATTATTTTTGGATCTACAAATTCTCAATTGTGTAGAGAGTTCGAAGAAGTTATGAGCCAAAGGTTTGAAATGAGTATGATGGGTGAAATGTGTTTCTTCTTTCTTGGATTACAAGTTGAACAACACAAGAAGGAATTCTTATTCATCAGGAGAAGTATATTAAAGATATTTTGAAGAAATTTAAGATGGATGATGCTTCTACAGAGATGACTCCCTTTACTGCTCAGACTTGTCTCACTCCGGATGAAAACGGAAAACCAGTTGATCCTATCTTTTTAGATCTATGATTGGCTCTCTCATGTATCTTACTGCAAGTCGTCCTGATATCACTTTCGCTGTTGGTTACTGTGCTAGATATCAGTCGGCCCCAAAGGAATCTCATGAGAAAGCTGTCAAAAGAATATTTCGTTATCTCAAAGGATCGTCTCGTTTAGGATTGTGGTATCCATATGGTGGGAATTTTGATTTACATGCTTACTCTGATAGTGATTCCAATGGTTGCAGGTTAAACAGAAAATCTGTGTCTGGCGGTGTCAATATTTGGGAAATTGTTTGGTATCCTGGCAGAGCAAGAAACAAACTACTGTTTCTCTTTCTATAGGGGAAGCTGAATATATTGCTGCTGCTGCAAGCTGTTGTTCTCAAGTTCTATGGATCCAACACCAAATGATTGATTATGGGAATTAATTTTCTCCATACACCTTTATTTTGTGACAATGAAGCTGCCATTGGAATTGCTAAAAATCCCATTCATCATTCCCGAACCAAGCATATCGAAACACGAATTTCATGCGATTCGTGATGCTCAAGAAAAGGGTTTCATTGATATTATACCCACCAAAAAAAAATCAAAAAGCTGATCTTTTCACAAAAACATTTGATAAACCTCGTTTTTATGAATTGATTTCTATGCTCGGGTTAATATCTTTTTAAATTTCATTTTCTATTTCTTGTTTAAAAAAAATTAAAATACAAATTGATTAACTTATAATAATAGAAATATGAAAATAAAAATTTGGGGGAGTAATTTCATTGTTCTGAGATCGGAATTTAACATGATGAGAAATGATTGTATATTCTCTATATTTTGATATACATGACCGGTGCTTCAATGAGAAATGATAGTAACTGATACTGGATTCTGTTTCACATTCATTTTTTTAAAGAAAATTGCTCAGTTTTCTTTAACGATGCTTGATGACTCATCAGCCTGATGAATAAAGTAGACAGCAGCTTTATGATTAAATTAAACATCATGCTAAAGAATGTCTGGATTTACTCAATTGTTTTGGCTTGCACAAAAACTGAGTCCTGACAAAATTGGATTGAGAATGAATCTTTCGTCCATTTGCTTTGTTATGTCATCACCCTGAACCACAGCTGGTATGTTTGGTGTTAAGATGTCATGTGTCTGTGCTATCTCCTCTGCTGTACGTGAGTACTGACCTGGAGTGATGATCTCCTCTGTTGTACGATAGTACTGACCTGGAGCTCTCACATCAGCACATGTTTAAATGGTTATCTCCTCTGTTATACGTGAGTATAGATCTGGAGCTCTCATCATTTAAAAAATAATTATGTCAAATCATCTTATCGATGAGTTTCTTTCAGAATGAAATATTCTCTTTATAATCATTTGCACACTACGACACGCACAAGCCTTGTTTCTATGAAGATTGATTCAAAATTCAAGAAACCTGAGGTTGGGTGAGGGTTTTTTACCAAATGATTGTGGGGTCCTAACATTCTAAAGCATCTAATCGAACCTTAAACGAATCATAAGTTGTTTGTGAAAAGAAAAAGGATAAGGCATGAGTTTAAGTGGACAATTATATCAGCAATCGTTTTTGAATTGTTCTAATTTCAGTTGTTTCTGTGCAGATTGTGATCAGATTGTTCTATTCAGTATGATCTCATAATGTATATGATTTTTGATCATCTTTATGTTCATAAATATCTAGAGAATGTGTTCTCTGATTAATTTAGATCTCATTATGTATGAGATTCTTCTGTGTTAATTAATAAAAAAAAAAAAAAATAAATAAATAAAAAATAAAAAACAAATAATAAAAAAAAAAAATAATAATAAAATAATAAATAATAAATGGTGCGAAATTATTTCTTCGCTAATTGTTCGCAAAGCGAAACTGCAATCTCGCTAGGTTTGCTAATTAGTTGTTAACTAGTTCTCCTAGCGAAATTACAGTTTCACTGGGCGAAACTGTAAATTCGCCTGGCGAATTTATAGTTTCGCTAGCAGCGAAACTATTTGCTATTTAAGTCGTGTTTTGCGAAATTTTTCTCATAATTTCACAAAACGTTTTGTGTAGTTCTTAGGGTTTCTCCGTGACTTTTCTTGGCGATTCTGCTTTGTGATTGTGTTTTAGACCGTTTATTAGTGTTATTTGCTTCGTATGTGAGTTTCGAACTTTGTAACATCTTTTAATCTGGTTTAAATCATCTCCATTTATGTAATTTGGATTGTGACTCTTCGGTGGGTTCGATGTTCATCCAGCGAAACTACTGATTTTTGCTGCGAAACTGAACGAAAGTTCTCTTCTTTTCAGCGAAACTGTAAAGTTATGCTGTCCGGGCTGAACTATAACAGTTCGCCATTATCTTTAATTTCGCAATGTCTGGTTCTTAACTTGCACAGTTTCGCTTGATTTTGTTTTCTTCTGAACAGCGAAACTAATTTAGAACAGCGAAACTATGTTTGTGCTGGAGAAACTAATTGCGAAACTTCTTTAATCTATACTCATCTTGTCGAAATTGCTTTTTGTTCTGCGAAATAACATGTTTCAATGAGCGAAATTATTGTTTCGTTTGTCGAAACTGTTTGTTTTCTTTGTCGAAACTGCCTTTGTTCAGCGAAACTATCATGTCTTAGTGAGCGAAACTATTGTTTCGCTTGCCGAAACTGCTAGTTTCTTTTATTTTAGTCTTATTTTCTTATTTTCATTATTTCTCATTCAAATTTAATTGTTTTCCTTCTCAGGTTATCATGGCAAATCTCAGCTGGATTTTTACAGTAATTTACTTTATCAAATTTGAGCACACCATTTGTTATCATCCCTTCACCAACAATTTTACCTCCCATTTTATCCCCACCAAATGCCACATAAGAAGCATTTTTATGTTTGAAATCATAGAGAAGAGAACAGTTTCCTGTCATATGCCTGGAACAACCACTGTCAACATACCACTTGTTGTCAGCTCTCTAATATTGTTCCTGCATTCAGAAATAAATCAGTTAGAAGTGACAACCCAAGTCTTAGTGATCTTGGGTTTGAAAACAGAGTCTAAAATAGTTACTCCTTCATGAATAATTTTTGAAGTTTTAGTTTTAGATTTGGTTGATTCATTCTGATTTGTTTTAGATGAAGATGATTCTACTGAATGAGATGTTGATGAAGTAGGTTCTTATTTCTCAATTTCTGCTTGATTCAAATCAACTTCATTTGTTTGGGTCTTTGTTTTGATAATGAAACTTTAAATGTCTCGCTATCTTTGTTTTTGAAAGAGCTATTTGAATTCCCTTTTCAAATTTATCGAAAAATGAATCATCATCATTTGATTCCTTATCTGTCAAATCTACCCTTTTGTGGGGTGTTTTTTACTGCTGACCAGTTGTCTTTTCTTTTCTTCATGGATGAGCATTTGATGACATTTTGTCCTTTGATTTTGACTTTGATTTTAGATCAGGCTTCTTCTTTGTGCCTTTTGTTTTGTTCTTTTTGTTGAAATAACATTCCTGAGTGGAATGATTATTTTTGTTGCAGATGCCATAATGTTTGTGAAGTAACATTTAGCTGTCATGTGATTGTTCATATTGCAAATGGAACAGTGGCTACTGAAGTAACATTCTTCAGTATTGTGATTTCTCATGTCACACCATTTGCAATATTTTCCATCTGATTCTTTTTCAGAATCATTCTTATGGTTTGCTAACTTTTGATGTTTTTCTTTCTTCTTCAGCTTTGGATGTGCTTCTTCTCTTTCAACTTTATGTTTCTGATTGATTGTTACCGAATTCTCTTTCGTACATCAGCTGCTGAAGTTTTCTTTTTCAGTTGATGATCTGCTGATACCTTTTTCTTTCCTTTTTCCTTGAATCTCTCTCTTTCCTCGGTGATGACAGATTCATCGTTCAATTTCTTGGAAGAGTCTTGTTGCTGACTTAGTTCTTGAAGACCTTCATTCAATTGAGCTATTCTCTTGCAGATGGTCTTCAGCATGTTTCTTTGTTTAGGAGGATATGGCAACTTTGTTTCTCCAAGCACTTTTGGAATATGTGTTTTAAAATGAACATTCTTACCAGTGGTTATTTGATCAACATCATGTTCATCAGAATCATCCAAGTCATCATAATTATCATAATCAAATTCTGAATCATTTTGATTTAAAGATTCTGATTCAAAGGATTCAGCTTCACTCACCTCAGCTTCATCGTTAATTTTGATTTGAGTTGATTCTTTTTCAAACTTGGTGCTAGGCACAAAATGATTTGACAGAGTGTTGGTCATTGTTGTAGGTAAAGATGTGTAATTATCATTTATAGGTGGTGCAACAGCATTATAACCCAACCTAAACCTTTTCTTTGATTCAATATGAGAATTTAGTAATTTCTCATATTGCTGAGATGATAATTAAAACTTCTGAAGTTTCACTTTAGTTGATGCATGATCAGCCATGGATTTTGTTAAGCAAGTGGTTAGATGCTCAACTTGGGCTTTTAGGCTATAGTTTTCAGAAACAAATTTCTCTAAATCCTTTTGCAAAGAGTTAATTTTACTTGATAAAATTTATGTTCTCTAACATGGGATTCATTCAAAATCATAGTTTCTTTTACTTTGTCAGCCAACTGTTGAGCATGGACTCTATATCGTTCAACTTCCTCAACACATGTTGATGAACACAACCTTTCTTTTACCTCTCTTGCCTCTTTGCCATTAGTGGAACTGTTTGATCCATATGAGCCATCAATGCTTGATTCTCTTCCAAGACTTCTTTTTCATACACACTCCAGTCACACACGTTCCATCTTGAAGTATGATCAGCCCTGACTCCTTTGAGTTGCTAGGTCCAGCTGATTCATTGGTGGCTGGTGGGGATGCATTGATCAGTTAAGATTGTCTGTGCAGAGGTCTTTGAGAATTTGATTGTTGATGAGGTTGAATCTGATTTTGTTGATGCTGCTGATGTTGTCTCATCTTTGGATATGACTGTTGATTGCATTCTCTGGAGAAATGTCCATAGAGATTGCATTTGAAGCATCTTACCTTTGATTTGTCAACGCCAATCTTTGATGTTTTACTTGCTGATGCCAAGTTCTTATTTCTCCTAAGATATTGCTTTGCTCTATAAGCAATCATCGCCATCTGCCATTGTAGATCCATTTCTTCCACTACATCAGGAGGTAGTTCTTCTAAGTCTTGTTGGCAGATATTTGCTGACGTTAGAGAGCTTCCCAAATATGCTTGAAAACTGGAACTAAAAGCTGCAAAGGCTGCTCTTTGTTCTTCAGAGTCCAATATCACAGTAATTGGTTCTGACTGATTGGCTGAATGTAAAGACTTAGCTGTTGCTGCAGTTGTATCTTGTCGATAAACAGTTCTTCCTTTATTCTTTGATTCTTATCTTGAGATGATTTCTTTGAGGGTTTAGAAGCATAAAGTTAACTTCCTCCTCATCATCACTCCTATCATAAGAGTTATCACTTTCATTGTTTGAAATAAATACACTTCTAACATTATTTGTTTCTTTGAAGTGATAGGGTGAGACATGAGTTCTCACACTCTTGGTTCTTGATTTTTCGTCCATTTCAAGAGCTTCCACTTTTGCAACCAGAGTATCTAGACCAGTTGATTTCAGATCTATAGTGTTCTTGAACATGGATACAGTTTGCTTCCAACTTTCTGGCAAAGTGTGGAGCATTTTCTTGTTTAATTCCTCACTGGTATACTTCAACTTCAGAATATTCATCTCAGTTACCAACTGCATGAATCTATGAAGTTGTTAAGGAATTGATTCACCCTCAATATGATGAAATGTTTCATATTGCGACCTGAGGGTGTCTCTCCTTATGCTTCTTATCTCATCACTCATCTCATCACTCCCTTCGCAGAAGTATGAAGTATCTTCAATAAGGAGTGTGCTGTTTTGTAGTTCTCACACCTGATCAATATCTCTTCAGGTAAAGCCATACTAAGCAAACTGTATGCTTTGATATCAACTTTGACCTTTTTGACATCATCAGGTGATAGATCTTTGGTACTTATTGGTTGATTTTTGTCATTATAAACCGCCCAAGAGTGGGTGGAATATAAGGACCTTTAGTGATGGATACCCATAAGTCGGAATCAGTATAGTTTACATGATTCCTAAACTTGATTTTCCATGACTTGAAGTCTGCTTTTGTTTCCAACTTCGATGGTTGGTAAGATGATCCACTGAAGTTGATCATGATGTTAATTGATGAAAATAATTAACAAGATCTGCTATTCAATTGATTTGAATATAGATACAAGTTAATTAATCGATTGCGGTTAAACGACAATAGTAGAGCTAATCAGTAAGAACAGACAAATCTACGAAATCAATTAAACACAGCTGACACTGATAGATTAATTAATTGATCTAGATCAATGAGCACTTGGCTCTGATACCACCTGTGAATCCAAGGATCGCAAACAGGAATTATCAGTGTCGGTTGATGGCAAGTCAATGTTTGCGGAATGAACGTTGATTTGGTTTAATTGTTCGAAATAACTTTAAATATCAATAAATGTTCAAGAACACACGTAACGAAACACAATTAATGATTAATCAGTATTTCATTAGAACATGTTAATGATTACAAATATAATGAATGAATGATATCAAAGTATGTTATGATGTGACGGCTGCTAGGGTTTGATTGAGAGACTTTGAAATGATTGTCGTATTGCTATTGCTATTGTCGATCAATCAATCGTCTAACCCCAATCGTCGTTGAATTGAAACCTAGGATCCATATATATAGACAATGATGTTTCAGTTATAGGA
This sequence comes from Flaveria ramosissima, assembly GCA_025215565.1. Taxonomy (NCBI): domain Eukaryota; kingdom Viridiplantae; phylum Streptophyta; class Magnoliopsida; order Asterales; family Asteraceae; genus Flaveria; species Flaveria ramosissima. The sequence continues at coordinate 136,254 of JACVEC010000028.1, read as the reverse complement.
AACACCGGATCTCTTGGGATTTGATTTGTTTCAGTTAAGGAATCATCGGATTTCTCGGGATTCGCATAACTGTCTTGTTGACTTGTTGACTCGTAACACTTGTATTATACAAGTGTTTGGACTCCGCAGGAATATTGTCTTCCGTAGATGATTTGTTCTATCGCAGAAATCTTGTTCTTCCGAAGCAATCTTGTTCTTCCGAAGCAGTTTTGTTCTTCACTTAGGTTGTTCATCCGCAGATGATCTTCGGATGTATAGTTACTTGTAAGAAATATATCTACGGAAGAACAAAATGTTCATCCGTAGATGTTTCTTACACTTGGTCAATTTCATAAATTGACCAATTATAATGTTTGTACCTGCAACCATACATAAATCAACACACACATAAATGGGTTAACCTATATATTTAATGCATACACAATAATGAATTACAAACATTCATTACAGATATTAATTCAAGTACTAAGCCTATACATAATGAACTAGATCTACTGAACTTAGACCTAACAATATATATATATATATATATATATATATATATATATATATCTATATATATATATATATATAAATATATATATATATATATATATATATATATATATAGAAATATACATCTAGATCATATATATCTCTCTATCTATGATATCTCTATAATATATATCTGATATCTCTCTATATATATAGAGATCATCTATATATATACACATATACTATCTCTCTCTCTCCCTCTATCTATTCTTATAATACCTCTCTATCTCTATCTCTATCTATATATCTCTACTCTCTATACTCTCTATCCTAGATCTATATATCTCTAACATACATACAGCAGATATCCATATACCTATATCCTCTACATACATACTACTATATATATATATATACGTATATCATATATATATATATCTACATTATACATATATATACATATATGTACATATATATACTATATATACATACATATATCTATATATATATATATATATATATATGTATCTATATATCTCTCTGTCTGTTTATCTGTCTGTCTCTATCTCTATGTATTCTCTCTCTCTCTCTCTATCTCTCTTCCTTTCTTAAAAATATCTAATTTCTTTAATTAAAAGAAAATGGGTCCCATGTAAATCAATATATATTTTGTCTTGTAGTTACGGGTAAAAGAGTCTGTTCACCCCCTAACTGAAAACTTAACAAAAGTTAGTGGTAGGGGGCAATCGTGTTACGAGTTGGCAAAAAGTTTGGACCAAACGTGTAATTTCTCAAAAGTTGGGACCAATATCATAATATGGGCAAACCACATAGACCAATCGTGTAATTAACTCCTTTAATTAACTTGGTTTAATTTTTTACGGCAAAATGTGCGACCATGCTTTGTAGGATAAGTGTTATATTAATCGGGCCACCTATCCGTTTTCTAGTCGGGACCGTACCCCCAACCCCTTCAGAAGGAAACTCATTGCTGAGAAAACCCTCTGGCTCAACTCTTAGTATTTTGGTTAGAGTGAGACTTGAACTCATGAGCTCACAATATATACATATCATGTATACCTCACCATTTAATTAACTTAGTTAGTCACATATCTAATATATAGTTACTCGTTTGTAATTTTTAATTCCAAATTTAGTTAACAATTTTATATGATTAATTATTTGTAATTTCAAATTAAATAAAATATTAATTAACCGCTTATTATATATATACTAATTACCAACTTTCTTATGTATTGTGGGTTGTACAACATGCTTTAAGGGTTGTACCCACCATATGTCTTATTTCTTTTTAACGTTTAACTTTGTTTTGTTTAACCCAATACTTTTACATCTTTTACAATATAGCCCAAACATTTTATATTTTTAACTTTGGTCCCTATACTTTTTATGTTTTAAAAAATTTTCGTTTTACGTTTCGGTCTATAAATTTGGGAACTAACACGCTGCAGTGTGCGTGTCTGGTTCAACGTTTTTATGCTTATCTTTCTCTTTTAACGGACCCGTCGCAACGCGCTGGTCCAAGATCAACGTACTTATTGTTTTATATGTTTTACGTTTAATCTAACGGTGGTGTGTCTTTAATGCTACATTTCGGTCCAAGGTTGGTTTTATTTTTTCGTTTTTTATACGAGTTTTTCGGTGTTGGTCATCGCTAACGGTGGTGTGTCATTAGTACAACTTGACATAGTTTACGCCTCCCACGACAACGTGTGGGACTTAATACTAGTTATTACAAATAGTCTAGACAATTATAATTTTAACACACGTGGTAAAGGTTGCCAAGATGAGTGTAAAATCCTTGTGAAGTTCTTGTATAACTTGGTTTACTGCAAATGTATTATTGCTAGTGATAATAGTGTCATCAACTTATACCAGAACGTTTTTTAGAATGCTCACATGCTCATACCATCTCAGTTCCTAAATATGCCATCTTCTTAGAAACAATCTCCTCAAACCAAATCAGTCCAACCGGTTGATTATTGTCGCTAGCCGGTTAAATAATCCACCACGAAATTTACACAAAACACTTTCACAGGTATTGTTTTCACGACCAAAGAAATCCTAGATGTTGTCTACACAGATTTGATTTCTCACAATGTGTTTCTAAGCTTTCTTGTTGTCTACACACGTTTGATTTCTCACAATGTGTTTCTAGCACTTCACATTTTGTCTACTACGAAGATTATGTGACATGCTACATACTTGTTTATATCATTGACATTATCATCACTAGGAGTTTGTCCACTTTTATAGGTTAAGCGATTAAAATCTCAGTTTGCTCTCAAAGATCTTTGGACATTAAGCTATTTCTTGGGTATCCAGAGCACATTCTCTTATGATACCTTTCGCCTCTTGCAACAATGTTATCTTACTGACCATCTACAATGCTTTTGACTTTCTTAGAGTAGATCATTGTCCATTTTGTTTCACCGGGAAGCTAGTTATTATGGGCAATCCTTTTAATACATCGCTACACTATAAGCGCTCTTCATTTTTCAATTCTGACCCTCCCTAAAATTGCGTAGGCCGTCAGTAGGTTACCTATTTCTTTAGAGTAGTACAAATAGACATTGGATTGTTGATAAAAGCACACTTTGGTATCTTCAAGGAAGAAGTTCTCACAGTTTGACTCTACAATGCATAGTTTTCCACTCTTGAGCTTTAGATTATTGCTCCATAACATGCTATTGCTTGAATCCATAACAAACCTATCGGTTGGAGCTCCATGAAACAAGTGTTGTTACGTCCACTACCCAAATGCTTAGAAGTTGATCTACATTTTGTTTGTAACACGCTTTTGTCAAAAGCCCTTAGAGTTTGTTACCTGCATGCCACTGTTCAGATTGCTAACATTCTAACAAGGGGTTATCATCAACTTGATTCCTTTCACTTATGTCCACGCTACATGTTGTTGCGCAAGTCTTGCTTGAGGGGACATATTACCACTTTCACTATTTTCATTGCCATTTACTTAGTTATTTCAGTTCTATATACAGAGTCAGCATAGTGTGTCTTTTGACCTTTCATCATCTTAATCATTTTTATCTTCTCACCTTTCATTGTATTAATCAATTTTAGTCTAATACCTATATATGTTCCCTGGTGGTAAGGTGCACCCTTATATCTAAAGGTATGGGAATTAAATTCTGGAATATACAAATACAGATTGTTAAGTTGACTTACAAAAATAAAAGCTATACATGCTCTTTCATTTCCAGCTATTTGAATATACAACATAATGATAAGCACCTTACAAACACACCTTAACCTTTGATTTCGATTATCATCTACTAAATTAGGTTGAATTAGGGTGAAATACCTGCTGTCGAAGGATGCATGCATCCGCCTTCAACGGGCTTGCATATATGAGCCTAAACTTCAGCCATAGACTCATGTTGTTATCGTAATAATTGTCAGTCTATCACATAGGTTTCGCAACCATCAAATCCAATAAAAAACAAAGCTAGCACATGAATAACCGTGAATAGGCACATAATAGGATTTCCTATTTCATTACCATGAATTATCTACAAAAAATTTTAACTATAAATATAATAGCAACACCCACCAAAACTAGCTAGTTATCTTGGAGCAAGTTTCACGTTAACCTTTAAGTTTTAACTATAAATGTAAATATCATTGCGAAAAAAAATGTAGCTATTTGCACTCTAGGCCTACTCTACAAGCATTAATTAAACACTAACATAATCATTTACTAATTATTTTCCAAACATAAAACACCCTTTAATAATTCATTAATGATTACCTAACCAATTGTTCAACCATGTCCTTTCCCCTGTTGATTTTTTTAACGGCAAATTTATTTTACTCTTACTCTTAAATTACTCCAACCATTACTATTTCTTTTTTAGCAACTTTCTACTACTTTGGATTAGCATTATATTTAAAATTAAGATTAAGATATATAAAACCTAAACAATGTAATTAAAAAATAAAGTAAGATGGAATTAGAAAAACCCTTGTAGAATCACCTAAGATTAATATGTAGGCCACATGAAGTAAAATAAATACTTTGCACAATCATATAATTAAGAAAATCATATAATACAATAAATTGCATAAAACTAGCATTATAATTTAAACAAAACATCTAAATATAATAATAACTAACTTTAGAAAATAAGGTCATAAAACAAATCAAATTTGTTTGAGATTTTACTTGTTAGTCTCAATGTTTTATTGGTTATATTTTTCTAAATAACTTCACGTGTCTCGCATTTTAATTTCTAGTATTAAGTTTTAATTGATTATTTAAATTCTTTGAAACAATAAATATTTATAGGACTAACTTAAAAAAAGTAATGATAATATATATATATATATATATATATATATATATATATATATATATATATATATATATATATATCTTATATTATATATATAATAATATATGTATATATATATATATCTATATCCTTGATCGATACGTCGATTGTTTTAAAATTATGCCGCTGAGTTTGCTTTTTCACTCATATACCCTCGCTGATACCATGTGACCTAATTAATGATGCAAATTAATGACTGTTAAATTAAAAGACTAAAGATGAAACAAATCGTATGCATAATGTTATATAGTGTAGTTAGTAAAGATAAAGGTTAAAAGAATAAAATTAATTATAAAGAAAAATGTTCTTTCAGTAATTTACTTTTAAATTATTTGGCGATCTGCATTTACGTTTTGAAATAAATAATGTCGTGTGGATTCCACAGTTCTCAAATATGTTAATTGCTAAGCTTAATATCGAACTTTATTGTGGAGTCCCACTCCTACCATCTAATTAAACATTGATTAGAGTTCCATTATCTATTATTCCTTAATTTATGCAAGTGCTATCTTACACATCCCTCCAACTTTCCAGTGATGTAGTGTGTCTGTACGTGTTGATTGAAGAGTCGGTGTAGTCATATATGGACCAACTACAAATTAAGAGACAATTGTTTAAAAAAAAAAGAACCCTACATGAAACGCCCAAAATTGTCACTCCGTTTGGAGTTACAGGCCCATAAATCATGAAGAGTAATGTTTGGATGATTGAACAAACTGTTTTATTTTTTAAAATTTTTGCAACTTTTAATGATCACATTTTGATTGTAAAACGGGTAAATAACTGACTACTTTAATTTATCCTTAACCTTTATTCTTTAGGGGTCAATCTTAAATATCGAGATTTGACAATACTTTCGCAACTTATACGCTACTTGAGTTCTAAATGCTTTTCAGAAATAAATTTGAAGACTAATTAATTATGATACACTTTGATTACTTACAAGGATGGATTAAATCTGTATATCAAGAAGTTTTTATTATCTTTATAATTCATATACATAGGAGTTATTGGTTTGGAATAATGGGACATAGCATGATGAAACAAAACACAACATATAAAGAACAGATATATAAATAGTTGAGGAATAATGGTTAAGTACGTTCATCTACTATCATATTTAGGGACAAGTAAAACAGGTGCTAAATTCCGTCGCAAACTGGTTTCAAATCCATATATCCTTAGGGATCTTACACTTTGCAAACAAACCACCCCAAATGATCTGTTTGCAACAGACCAGTGGAAGCATGGAACTCGAAACCCTGTATGCGAATTGATACATAGTATGTAGACCATGATCAAGTACTCTACTTCATCGGTAAGCTTGTCACAATTTTATTATCTATGAAGATGCGTTGTTTAAATATTATTAATAGAGGCTTGTGGTTTGCACACTATATTTAACTTTATTCACGACTTGCAAATTGATCAATAAACTATACACCACCACATGCATATATAGTCTATATATATCTATAGCTAGGGATATTCACCTTTCAAAACTCTTGTGCTTCTTGTTGTATTTCATTCTATCATTGTTTGAGATACAAGTTTGTTTATCCTTCTTATACGATCATGGCTGCACAAAATGATTTATGTGTTCCGACTTCTGAGGGCAAACTGGAACTTAAACTTAGCAAAGTGTCACGCGGAATCACAATTGGTGAATTTGTTTGTGTGTGCTCCCAACCAAAGGTTGATGCGGCTCAGACCAAGGAGATTATGGAGTTGCTAGAAACAGTCAAGGAAATGGGAAGGAAGCGGTTTTGAGTCCGATTCTTAATTTTGAATATTTCTTATATACGTTTCTACTTTAATATCTGTATTTGTAACAATAGAGATATCTTGCAAGTTTATTCTTAGCATGCAGAACACCTTTTACCTAGCTGTAACCTACAATTTGAAAAAAAACATAGTGTTGTGGTGTTTTAATTTTATTGGATATCTTGTTGTGGGTGTAATGTTAAGGAATGTTTTTAACAACAGACTGATGTTAGTGATCGTGTAAGTGTCAATGAGTAACCATATTAGTTAGACTGGGCGTTTTGAATTCGTTTAAAAGTAAAAAAACATAAGGAACACTCCTCTTGTTTTGTATCAGAGTTCCCCCAATACTGACCCAATTGCTCAACATCCAAATAATTAATAAGGAGTGGACGTGAAATAAGGAGAAAACAAGGTTTCTTGACTGATTCATATTAGGGTTTACACCCATGTTTCCCATGTCCCTAGTTATTAGTTGCATGTTTTCCATTTCAGTTATTTTAATTCCTTTTTGTGATTAGAATTCCGTTTGTTTTAATGTGATCATCTGAAAATGCCCCAAGGTTATTTCTTCTTAATCTTGTTTTCTTGAAGAGTGACTATCTCGAATTAAATCTGCCTATTTTGGTGCTTTCATCCACCCCTACCATACCATGCCTCTCGGTAGGAACCATTCATCTCTGACGACCCCTTAAACGGTTGTTAAGTGATTTAGACAGTTCCTTGCTCACAACCCTGAAGCTACTATCCAACCCAACAATCAATCCACCGCCTAGTTCGAGTCCCTACAACAGCCATGACTCAACACTTGGAAACCCAACAAGTTGTTTGCTGGCTTTTTCGCCAAGGAAAAAGAAACCTCGTCATCCAGATCATCCAACCCACAACACATAACCACATCGTTGTTGGTGTCGCCTCCTCCCCCGAAAACAACCCTAGACTCCCAAGATCCAACTACCAATCTTTAATGGTTAATTTATTAGATTGGATTTTCTAAGAAAATAACTACTTCACTTACTGTGAAGTATTAAAACCCAAAACAAGTAAACTTCCGAAGGTTAAGTCTTCTTCTTCCGAGCTTAACATATTTTTTCGAAGTTAAGTTGATATCTTACGAAGGTTATGTTTGCTTCGGAAGGGTATGTTGTGTACTTGGATTTTTTCCGAAGATACATATGTTTGTTAGGAAATCTCCGAAGGTTATTTCCGTTCGAAGAAGAATATAGTATAGGGTCTTTAAGTAAATTCTCAATTTAAGTGAGAGTAGTGTTTTGTTAGGTCTAGAATCAGTAGATCTAGTCATTATGTATAGGCTTAGTACTTGAATTAATATTGTAATGAACTTTTGTATTTCATTATTATGTATGCATTAAATATATAGGTTAACCCATTTATATATGTGTTGATGTATGTATGGCTGCAGGTACAAACATAATACTTGATCAATTATTGAAATTGACCAAGTGTAAGAAACATCTACGGATAAACATATCATTCTTCCGTAGATATATATCTTACAAGTAACAAAACATCCGAAGATCATCTACGGATGAACAAAATCAACAGGAGCTCCAAGTGTTCAAGAAATGCTGCGAAGAAAGAACAAAACAAACACTGCGGAAGAACAAAACATCTGCGGAAGACAATATTTCTGCGGAGTCCAAACACTTGCAAATTACAAGTCAACAAGTCAACAAGGCGGTTATTCGAATCCCGAGAAATCCGATGATTCCTTATCAGAAACAAATCAAATCCCAAGAGATCCGGTGTTTCCTATAACTGAAACATCTCTGTCTATAAATATGGATCCTAGGTTTCGATTCAAGAACGATTGAAAACAGACGATTGATTGATTGAGAACAGCAATAGCATTACAACAATCATCAAAAGTCTTTCGATCATCATAACATATACAACATCATAGCATTCATTGTTTCATTCTTTTGTAATTCAACACATTATAATAAAACATTAATTAATCTTTAATTGTGTTTTGTGTCGTGTGTTCTTGATATTTCATTGACATTGAAAGTTGTTTAAATTCACAATTAAACCAAATCAACGTTAATTCCGCTAACGTTGACTTGACATCAATTCACACTGATAATTCCTGTCGACGATCCTTGGATTCACAGGTGGTATCAGAGCCAAGTGCTCATTGATTTAGATCAATTGATCTATCAGTGTTAGTTGTGTTTAATTGTGTTTGTTTTCGTTTACCAGCAATTTTTTAATTAACTTGTTTCTATATTCAAATCAATTGAATAGTAGATCTTGTTAACATCATGAGCAACTTCAGTGGTTCATCTTACCAACCCCCGAAGTTGGAAACAAAAGCAGATTTTAAGTCATGGAAAATCAAGTTCAGGAATCATGTAAACTATACTGATTCTGACTTGTGGATTTCCATCACTGAAGGTCCTTATATTCCACCCACTCTTGGGCCGGATTATAATGACAAAAATCAACCAATCAGCACAAAAGATCTATCACCTGATGATGTCAAAAAGGTTAAAGTCGATATAAAAGCATACAGTCTGCTTAGTATGGCTTTACCTGAAGAGATATTAATCAGGTGTGAGAACTATAAAACAGCTCACTCCTTATGGAAGATTCTCACACTCTCTGCGAAGGGAGTGATGAGATAAGAAGTATAAGGAGAGACACCCTCAGATCACAATATGAAACCTTTCATCATATTGAGGGTGAATCAATTCCTCAGCAACTTCATAGATTCATGCAGTTAGTCACTGAGATGAATATTCTAGAGTGTGAAGTATACTAGTGAGGAATTAAACAGAAAATGCTCCACACTTTGCCAGAAAGTTGGAAGCATACTGTGTCCATGTTCAAGAATACTATAGATCTGAAAGCAACTGGTTTAGATACTCTGGTTGCAAAAGTGGAAGCTCTTGAAATGGATGAAAAATCAAGAAACAAGAGTGTGAGAACTCATGTCTCACCCTATCACTTCAAAGAAACAAATAATGTAGGAAGTGCATTTATTTCAAACAATGAAAGTGATAACTCTTGTGTTAGGAGTGATGATGAGGAGGAAGTTAGCTTCTATGCTTCAAAACCCTCAAAGAAATCATCTCAAGACAAGCAGCAGAAGAATAAAAAAGGAAGAACTACTGATAGACAAGATACATCTGCAGCAACAACTAAGTCTTCCTTTTCAGCAAATCAGTCAGAACCAATAACTGTGATATTGGACTCTGAAGAACAAAGAGCAGCCTTTGCAGCTTTTAGCTCAAGTTTTCAAGCATACCTGGGAAGCTCTCTAACATCAGCCAATATCTGTCAACAAGACTTAGAAGAACTACCCCCAGATGTAGTGGAAGAGATGGATCTACAATGGCAGATGGCCATGATTGCTTATAGAGCTAAGCAATATCTCAGGAGAAATAAGAACTTGGCTTCAGCAAGCAGAACATCAAAGATTGGTGTTGACAAATCAAAAGTGAGATGCTACAAATGCAATCTCTATGGACATTCTCAAGAGAATGCAATCAACAGTCTTATCCAGAGATGAGACAACATCAGCAGCATCAACAACATCAGATTCAAGCAAATCAACAATCTTCTAAAGACCTCTGCACAAGCAATCTCAACTGATCAATGCTTCCCCACCAGCCACCAAAGAATCAGCAGGACCAAGTAACTCAAAGGAGTCAGGGCTGATCATACTTCAAGATGGAACGTGTGACTGGAGTTTGTATGAGAAAGAAGTTTTGGAAGAAAATCAAGCATTGATGGCCCATATGGATCAAACAGTCCACCAATGGCAAAAGAGGTAAAAAAAGATTGTGTTCATCAACTTGTGTTGAGGAAGTTGAACGATATAGAGTCCATGCTCAACAGTTGGCTGATAAAGTAAAAGAAACAATGATTTGAATGAATCTCATGTTAGAGAACATAAATTATATCAAATAAAAATTAATTCTTTACAAAAGGATTTAGAAAAATTTGTTTCTGAAAATTATAGCCTAAAAGCCCAAGTTGAGCATTTGACCACTTCCTTAACAAAATCCATGGCTGATCATGCATCAACTGAAGTGAAACTTCAGAAGTTTCAATTATCATCTCAGCAATATGAGAAATTACTAACTTCTCATATTGAATCAAAGAAAAGGTCTGGGTTGGGTTATAATGCGGTTGCACCACCTATAAATGATAATTACACATCCTTACCTACAACAATGACAAACACTCTGTCAAATCATTTTGTGCCTAGCACTAAATTTGAAAAAGATTCATCTAAAACTAAAATTAATGATAAAGCTGAGGTGAGTGAAACTGAATCATCTGAATCAGAATCATTAGATCAAAATGATTCAGAATTTGATTATGATAAGTGTGATGACTTGGATGATTCTGATGAACATGATGTTGATCAAACAAGCACTGGTAAAAATTTTCAACTGAAAGCCCATATTCCAAAAGTGCTTGAAGAAACAAAGTTGCCATATCCTCCTAAACAAAGAAACATGCTGAAGACCATCTGCAAGAGGATAGCTCAATTGAATGAAGGTCTTCAAGAACTAAGTATGCAAGAATCCTCCAAGAAATTGACTGATGAATCTGTCATCACTGAGGAAAGAGGAAAATTCAAAGGAAAGAAAGGAAAAAGGCATCAGCAGATCATCAACTGAACAAGAAAACTTCAGCTGCTGATCTACGGAAGAGAAATTCAGCTCCAAACGAACAAAATGTGCACAAAAATGAAAAAGGTGAAGCACATTCAAAGCTAAAGAAGAAAGAGCAACAACAAAAATCAGCAAACAAAAGGAATGATTCTGAGAAAGAATCAGAAGAAAAGTATTGCAAATGGTGTGACATGAAAAATCACAACACTGAAGATTGTTACTTCAGCAGTTATTGTTCTATTTGCAATATGAACAATCATATGACTGCTGATTGTTACTTCAACAAACATTGCTCTATTTGCAACAAAAATAATCATTCCACACAGGAATGTTATTTCAACAAAAAGAACAAGATAAAAGGATCAAAGAAGAAAGAATCAGACAAATCTGAATCAGATTCCCAATCCACAGATTCTGCAAAGAGTTCAAAACTGAAGAAGCACGAACAAAAATCAAAGGCAAAACCAAAGGACAAATCATCATCAAGTGTTAAGATACTGAAGAAAAATCATCTTTTCAGCAGTCAAAAACACCACACAAAAGAGTGGATTTGTCTGACAAGGAATCAAAGGATGATGATTCATTCTTTGATAAATTTGAAAAAGGCATTCATATCCCTCTTTCAAAAACAAAAGACAGTGAAACATTTAAAGGTTCACTATCAAAACAAAAGAATCAAACAAATGAAGTTGATCTAAGTAAAGCAGACAATATGAATCATGAATCTACTTCATCAACATCCCATTCAGCAGAATCATCCTCATCCAAATTAATTCAGAATGAATCAATCAAATCTGAAACAGAAACTTCAAAAAATATTCTTGAAAGAGTAACTGTTTTAGATCCTGTTGACAAACCCAAGATCACTAAGGCTTGGGTTGTCACTTCTAACTGATTTTCTTTTCTGATTGCAGGAACAATATTGGAGAGCTGACAACATGTGGTATGTTGACAGTGGTTGTTCCAGGCATATGACAGGAAACTGTTCTCTTCTCCATGATTTCAAACATAAAAATGCTTCTTATGTGGCATTTGGTGGGGATAAAAAGGGAGGTAAAATTGTTGGTGAAGGAATGATAACCAATGGTGTACTTAAATTTGATAAAGTAAATTACTGTAAAAACTTACAGTATAATTTACTTAGTGTATCTCAAATCTGTGATCAAAACTACACTACATTGTTTGATGACACTAACTGTTACATTCTTAAGCCAGGATTTATTGTCCCAGAAGATTGGATTCTCCTCAAAGCAGCAAGAAAAGGAAACACTTATGTGTGGATATGAACAACACTTCTCTCACAAAACATGAAACTTGTCTTATTCTAAACTTTCAGAAGATTTGTCACAATTATGGCATAGAAGACTTGTTCATTCTAACATGAAAAATATGAATAAATTGGTGAAACATGACCTGGTCATTGGCTTACCAAATAAAGAGTTCCATTGCTCAACTCATTGCTCTTCTTGTTACAAAGGAAAACAACACAGAGTGTCACATAAACCAAAAACAATCAATACTAATACTACACCACTCAAATTGCTTCACATGGATCTTTTGGTCCAACCAATGTAATGAGCATTGGAAAAAGGCAATATTGTTTGGTGATAGTTGATGATTTCACTAGATTTACATGGGTCTTTTTCTTAAAACAAAAGAGTGAAACATCAGAAACATTAATGGACTTTGTCATCAAGATTGAGAATCAACTTGATACAAAAGTCAAAATTTTCAGGAGTGATAATGGTACTGAATTTGTTAACTTTGAACTAGATTCTTTTTGCAGGAGCAAAGGAATTGCAAGACAATTCAGTGCACCAAGGACTCCACAACAAAATGGAGTTGCTGAACGAAGAAACAGAACTCTCATTGAAGCAGCAAGAACAATGCTAGCTGATTCACAACTACCTATTACCTTTTGGGCTGAGGCTGTGAATACTGCATGCAATGTTCAAAATAGAACATTAATTGTCAAAGAACATAACAAAACTCCTTATGAGCTCCTATTTAAAAGAAAACCTTACATAGGATATCTAAGAGTATTTGGGTGTCAAGTAACTGTTTTGAACATCAAAGAGTCATTAGGAAAATTTTCAGAAAAAGCATATGATGGTTTCTTTGTTGGATATTCTTCAACATCAAAATCATATAGAGTGTATATTCCACAGCATAACATTGTGGAAGAGACACCTAATGTATCTTTTGATGAAAATGTATTCACTAAGTCAGTTAAAGGATCATCATGGTTATTTGACATAGATGCCTTGTCTAAATCTTTTAACTATGATTATTTGACAAATACAGGTTCTGATGAAGTATGCTATCCATTTGTTCCACCTATTATGACTGAAGTACCTTTATCTGCTGATCCCCCAAGGATACATACATCTACAAGTGACAACACTTCAACAGAAGCAGATACTACATGTGGAACTGAACAAAATGCATCAGGAGAAGCTCCTACGGAAGAACAAAATGCATCAGGAGAAGCTGCTTCAGAAGAACAGCATGCATCAGGAGAAGCTCCTTCAGAAGAACAGCATGCATCAGGAGAAGCTCCTTCGGAAGAACAGCATGCATCAGAAGAAATCCTTCGGAAGATCAACATGTATCCGGAGAACTTCCTTCGGAAGACCAAAATGTATCCGGAGCAGCTCCTACGGAAGAACAAAATACTTCCGCAGAAGTTCCTGCGGAAGAGCAAAATCAAACTGCACGATACTTCTGTAGCTCAATCAACAGAGACTCAATTTGATTATTTCTTGAATTCTCAAATTGAGATGAATCAGTCAGAGGCAATGGAAATGACTAATCTGGAATCATCCATTCCAGTTGAGTCAACTCCCTCAATGAGAATTCATAAGTCTCATCCACTTAACAATATCATTGGAAATCCTGAAAAGAGAACTACAAGGAGCCAAAGTGGTACAGCCAACCTTTGTCTATTCAACTGTTTTCTTTCTCAAGTGGTGCCTCCAAACATTACAGCTGCTTTAAAAGACAATAGCTGGATTGAAGCTATGCAAGAAGAGCTTCAACAGTTCAGAAAGCAAAAAGTATGGTGTGTTGTTGATTTACCTGAAGGTCAACATCCTATTGGAACTAGATGGCTATACAAAAACAAACTGGATGATAGAGGTATTATTGTCCGAAACAAAGCAAGGTTAATAGCACAAGGTTACACTCAAGAAGAAGGCATAGATTATGATGAAGTTTTTGCACCAGTTGCAAGAATTGAGGCAATAAGAGTGTTCTTGGCATATGCATCATACAAGAAATTCACTGTGTATCAAATGGATGTCAAGTGTGCTTTCTTATATGGAAAAATAGATGAGGAAGTTTATGTGTCTCAACCCCCGGATTTGAAGATCCTCATTATCCTCACAGGGTATACAAACTAGATAAAGCCTTGTATGGTCTTCATCAAGCACCAAGAAAATGGTATGAAACATTATCATCCTTCTTACTCAAGCATGGCTACAAAAGAGGAACAATTGATCAGACACTCTTTCTCAAACAAGAACATCAAGATCTCTTAGTAGTTCAAGTATATGTTGATGACATTATATTTGGATCAACTAATAAGAGATTGTGTGTGAATTTTGAAGAGCTGATGAAATCTGAATTTCAGATGAGCTCAATGGGTGAATTAACATTCTTCCTTGGCCTTCAAGTTCATCAAAAAGCAGATGGAATTTTCATCAATCAAGAAAAATACATACATCAAATTCTGAAGAAATACAATCTTGCTGAAGTCTCCTCATGCAAAACACCAGCATCAACAATTGATAAGATTGCCCCTGATCCCTCTGGAAAATCTATTGATCAAAAATTATTTAGATCCATGATAGGTTCACTTATGTACTTAACTGCCAGTAGACCTGATATTATGTTTGCTGTGTGTGTATGTGCTAGGTACCAATCTGATCCAAAGGAGTCACATCTCAATGCTGTCAAAAGAATTTTCAGATACCTCAAGGGAAAACCAGGACTTGGTCTATGGTATCCCAAGGATGGAGACTTTACACTCTACTCATACTCAGACAGTGACTATGGTGGATGTAACAGCAATAGAAAATCAACAACCGGTGGATGTCAATTCATTGGACCCAGGCTAGTGTCATGGCAGTGCAAGAAACAAACAAATGTTTCTGTATCCACAGCTGAGGCTGAGTACATTGCTGCTTCAGCCGTGGGTGTTCTCAAGTGCTTTGGTTACAAAACCAATTGCTTGACTATGGTTACAACTTTCTTCAAACTTCAATCTATATAGACAATTCTGCTGCTATGTTTATAACTGCTAATCCTGTGCAACATAGTAAAAAAAACATATAGAGATTAGGTATCATTTTCTGAGAGATTGCTCAGAAAAAGGATTGATCAAGTTAGTCAAAGTGGATACATCAAATCAGCTTGCTGATTTATTCACTAAAGCCTTTGATTCAGTCAGATTTAATTTTCTGATTGAGTCTCTAGGTATGATTAACTTAGATTAAATAAAGTTCAAACAAACAACATGCTGTGTGCAATAATGCATCAGTATGCCTTATGCATGGGAAATGATAGTAAACTATAGCTTTGCCTATTTCTGCATAAACAAATATCAATATATCTCAACAAGTTTCTTGATATGTGAGTAGGTTCAACTTGAGTGGAAACAAACCTTAGTGCTTGCATAACATAATATTGTCATAATTGTCTGTGGGAAACTTCATTTTGAGAAAACAAAGTGAGTCTTATCCTAATGTGATCAAATCATTCATCTGCACACACTATGTAAAACACTTTATACTATCTATCTTTGCAAATCATACTCCCTCTGTTTTGTGTGAACAAAGACCTGGGTGTATGATCACCATACTGAATCTCAGTATCAAAGGTGAAAAGATCATGTTCATCATCATCCCTCTGTTTTGTGTGAACAAAGACCTGGGTTAAAGGCACCTCTGTTTTACGTGAGTAAAGACCTGGTGACCTGATGATGATCATATCTAAAGCTCTCAAAAGAATCCTAAGTGATCAACTGTATATTATCCTGAGCTTTATCAACATCGCATCAATGAGATGTCAAACACATCTCAAGATAGCTATTATAATTTAAAGTACATAGTCTCAAGAGTGAAAGAATGATGATTTGACTTACAAAGGGAGGACAACACCTTTGTGAATCAACTGTGAAGTCCATGACAGTTATTTCTAAATCAATAAAACATGATAAACAGCAAGCCTAGTTGATACATGAGCTCTTGTATGGATTTATAAGGACAATATACTTGCAATCAGAACTTGTTCCTGCATCAACTATACAACATAACTAATCAGGAAGAGGCTTAGCATTATAGTATGATCCCATCTTAAGTGCATCTGATCATTATCATATATTTAGCGTTTATGTTATTCCTCTTAAAGAAATTTATGATAAATGCTTAAGTTCATCATTAATCACAAATTTAGGGGGAGTAGTATTCATGAAAAGCATCTATATCAGCAGCAGCAATGTCTATATCTTTATCAAGTTGAAGAAATTGAAACCTGAGCATCACATTAGCCGTTGGTTACATGAAATTTATTTTAAATTTCCTTGTACTAAATTGTCATGTATACAAAGCCAACGAGGTCCTATAGCAATAATTGGTTCAACCAATGGAGTTGGGCCATACATACAACTGTGTGTAAATCAATATTAGTATATTAATGTTTATCCGTAGATTGGTAAACTACGGATAAACAAAGATCAATAACAGTAGAAGTTGTTGATCCGTAGATATACTACGGAAGAGTAAATTGTGGATTACAATTAATGTGATATTACTTCTACGGAAGAGTACAATGTGGGACCCACTGAATAAATCCGAGAAAATTAATATGTCTGAGGGTATAAATAAAGAGATTTGACTTGTCAAATGCATTATTCACTTTTTCAGCTCACTTTTTCAGACCTAGAAAATCTCACTCAACAAATTTTTCCCACTTTCTCAACATTCAAAATTTATCAAATCAAACCTTAAGCAAACATATATCTGTGTTCTTAATCAGCGTCTATTAAGGTAAAACATGTCGTAATCATCAAGAATGAACAAGTTGATTCTTGTTTTATCTCACAACTGTTCGTATTCTTATATCAAACGTGATTCTAATGAAGTCTTTTCTTATGAACAGATGGATCAACGATTTGCAAAAGAGCATAATGTATGTGCTTTCTTGAACCCTGACGATCCTGTGTCAGAAGGATGTCAAGAAATTATGAGATATTTGAGAAGATCAAGGGTTTTCTATGCATTATCTGCAGAGCCAACGATTTATCGATCGCATATCAGTGATTTCTGGAATTCTGCGCGTATAGAAGAAGATGATGAAGGAATTATTGCAGAAGTAAGGAATCGAAGGCTGAGAATAGACGAACAAACAATAAGAAGGGTACTAGAACTGGGAGATGTTGAAGCAGGACACCCTGATGTATTTGATAATGAATACATAGAAAAGGTTTTTCTTCTAATGGGATATGATGGAGACTTTGAAAAGGGAGAAATCAAGAAGGGAAGACTCTGCAAACCATACAGATTTTGTGTCACACTTATCTGAAGTGTATGTCAAACAGAAAATCTGGGCTTGACAGATTTTCTAGACATATATCATCTGGTATTATTGGCATCTTTGAGGGAAGGACCTACAACTACTCAAAGTACATCTTTAACTGTTTGTGTGATCACATCAGAGTACAGAAGGCTGATAAGATGTATATGTTTCCAAGATTCATTCAGCTCATCATTAATGCAGACCTGCCTGGAACAAATGTGGAGGGTGGGTGTGTTTATCCAAGCACACCTTGGCAGATCTGTGCTGAACAAAATCTCAGGGAGATATGAAGGAGAAGACGTAGACATGTTTGCTCATGTGATTGATGCTAATGCAGACATACCTCCAGAGCTAGTTTGGGAAGATGAGAGCTCTGCTCAAGACACTCCATCACCAGAAGTATCACCACAACAACAACAAACACCCCAAACACAATCACCAGCCAGCCAAACTACAGAACCTATCTCTCCAATCCTCAATCTATCACCACAACAACAACAAACACCCCAAGCTCAATCTCCTGCCAGTCAAAATACTGAACCAATCTCTCCCATTCAACCCCAATCACCAAATCAGCCTCAGATGCAACTCTACCAACAACTTCCAAATTCAGATACTGAGAGCATCTACACTGGAGAGACAGAATTAGTCTCAGAAGCAAGTACAGTCAAACTGTCATTATCCAAGACTGAATCCCCTGTGCATTCAAATGAAACTGAACAAGTTTCTCCCATGATTGATCAGCAACAACAACAAACTCTTCAAGAGCATGAAGACCAAGCCACTGAACCAAAGTCAAGCTCAGCAAGTGTTGATCATGAGGAGGAAGTAAAAGAAGATGAGATTGAGTCTCAGCATCAGGAAAGAGATACAGAAGCAGATCAGGTTGATGTGATTGCCTATAATGAAGATGATCTGAGTGATGATGACATTCCTGTGAGCAAAAGTTATCTGGTGGCTGAGTACAACAAGCTGGTGCTCAAGTCAAATAAAAGAAAGGCAAGAATACAAGAGCTGAAGGGCATAATTAAAGAAAAGGATGAAGAATTGATAAGTCAGCAAGCAAGAATAAAGAGACTGAGAGAAGATGCTCAAAGTGATAAAGAAGTCATTGATGCTCTGCTAGACAAGGAAGCTGAGCTTATAGAGTCAGCAGAGAATGAGAAGAAAGATAAAGAAAAGATCATGAAGAGACTTGAACAAGCATCTGGCACTATGACTGCTCAGTCAAAACATAATAAAGAGAAAAGAAGAAGAAATTGAGCAACTTAAACTGAAGATCAGTTCATTGGAATCTTATGCCAAAACTTCAACTGCTCAAACAAAACAAAGTCCTGAGGCATCAAAAGAAGTGATCTGGTACTCAAGGAAAAGAAAGTACCTTGGTACTACTGAGAAGAAGCCAACTAATGAAAGTATTTCAAAGAAACAAAAGCTGACTTCTCCTGAACACACCCCCTAATAGACTTATCTACTGAGAAGCCCATCTCTGAACAGAAAGATGAAAGTGATAAAGAGTGGGAAGAATTAATCAAAGAAGACTCTCCTCCAAAACAAGAAGTCTCAAAGGCTGATGATCTTCTGACTACAAGTGACATACTTGAAGAGAGGCCTGAATCAACCATGTTCATGACACTTATAAACCATGGTTTCCCTTATGACATGGTTGAAAGACTAAACATGACAGAGATGAAGAACTTGTTGAAAGAGTTTGAGCTTGCCAGCTTCATGATTCCAAACTGTGATTATGAAGCATTCAGCACCTTTCAATCAATTCAAAACATAAAGAAGGAGTTGGGACACTGTGACACAGCCAAGCTGAGCAAATACAACATGACTTGCTGGTTACAAGGACATAACTACAAGCCTCATGAGCTTAAAGGAAGAACAGTAGGAGAACTCAGAAGGATGATGGAGCATGTAATGAAGGTTGAGCTAGATACTGGGGTAAAATTCAGAACTGAAGCTCCACATCCATCTTATGAACAACAAAGCAAACTCCCTGCTGAACCCATAACTGTTGAACCTAAAGATCAGCACAAAGGAAAAGAGAAATGATTAGAGAGCCAAGGGAAGTCATCCCCGGAAAAGTATGGCCACTTGGGACTGCAGTTAGAGAAATAACTGAGCAAAAGTCCACTCTAATACAACTGATAGATCACCTCACAACTCCCAGCTCTGCGGAAGAAAACAAGATCATGGCCTGGAAATATGATCCAGACTGGGATTGTGCTGTTATTAAAGAACATCTGGAAGAGTTGAATACTTCCATGATGTACTCTCAGTGGTGAGTCTGCCAGAGAATGACATCAGAGACCTTCAAAGTTTAATCATCAGCAATTATCCAATTCACCCTAGAGGAAGAGACTTCTCAACTCTAGTGGGAAGTTAAAGACAAAATTAAAGATGATGTGCTGATTGAAGCTAAAAGAGAAGATATAGAACATCAGAAGAGAATCAAAGGGCTCAAAAGATACAAGTCCAATGCCTCAGAACATGTAGATGATGAATTCTTGAAGAGGATTGGCTACAACAACAGAAACAAAGCAGCTCTTAAATGTATTGAAGGGACTCAATTCACATACCCAATCACTGAAATGGGGATATGTAGAGAAGACAAAAGAGTTGGTCCTACTGAGAAATGCTGAGAACAAGAAAGCTGAAAAGATCAGAATCTTTGATCCTGTGGAAATCAAACTGCTCATCCCAGCTACACCTCATACTTAAATGACAAATTCTTTCCCAAGCTGTCTGATGAACAAGCACAAAATGATCTATTTCTACATGTTCATGTGATTCAAGTAGTAGACAAACTTCATGCCAAAGCATATAAAAAGAAGAAGATTTAATGCTGGACTACTGAAGGGAACAACATTTGATGAAGTAACAGAACTAAGAATAACAGAACAAGATGAGCTAGAAGTGGTGAATAACAACAAGGTGCTAGACACACTCACTACAGAAGAAGATGTTCTGGGAATTAGTTATGAGACTTTGAAGATGATGAGCAAGATGAAGATCAATATAAGTATGATGATCAGAAGACTGCTGTCTCCTACTTCTACAACAAGATGATCGCTAGAATCAAAGATCTTGCAGTTTTGAAGGACTGAGTACAAGTAGCTAAGCCTAAGGGGGAGTATTGTTAGGTCTAGAATCAGTAGATCTAGTCATTATGTATAGGCTTAGTACTTGAATTAATATTTGTAATGAACTTTTGTATTTCATTATTATGTATGCATTAAATATATAGGTTAACCCATTTATATATGTGTTGATGTATGTATGGCTGCAGGTACAAACATAATACTTGATCAATTATTGAAATTGACCAAGTGTAAGAAACATCTACGGATGAACATATCATTCTTCCGTAGATATATATCTTACAAGTAACAAAACATCCGAAGATCATCTACGGATGAACAAAATCAACTGGAGTTCCAAGTGTTCAAGAAATGCTGCGGAAGAACAAAACATCTGCGGAAGAAAAAAAACATCTGCGGAAGACAATATTTCTGCGGAAGAACAAATCATCTGCGGAAGACAATATTTCTGCGGAGTCCAAACACTTGCAAAATACAAGTGTTACAAGTCAACAAGTCAACAAGTCAACAAGGCGGTTATTCGAATCCCGAGAAATCCGTTGATTCCTTATCAGAAACAAATCAAATCCCAAGAGATCCGGTGTTTCCTATAACTGAAACATCTCTGTCTATAAATATGGATCCTAGGTTTCGATTCAAGGACGATTAAAAACAGACGATTGATTGATTGAGAACAGCAATAGCATTACAACAATCATCAAAAGTCTTTCGATCATCATAACATATACAACATCATAGCGTTCATGTTTCATTCTTTTGTAATCTTCAACACATTATAATAAAACATTAATTAATCTTTAATTGTGTTTTGTGTCGTGTGTTCTTGATATTTCATTGACATTGAAAGTTGCTTAAATACAATTAAACCAAATCAACGTTAATTCCGCTAACGTTGACTTGACATCAATTCACACTGATAATTCCTGTCGACGATCCATGGATTCACAGAACATCTCATGATAATAACCTCATGCCTTGATTTGGCAATACTAAAGTCGGTAATTGGCGAGGCTTGCACCAAAACAACGATCAAGGAACCATGGTGGTGGTTGTTGGCCCCTGGCCACGGGGTTAATGGTGTTTGGGGTTGGCTAGGTTTTTGTAAGCAGTGTTCAATGGTATCCATCAATAAAAAAATTAACCATCAGTGACTAACTTATTAGAGACTAATTTATCAGTCTTGGATATATAGTATCAGAAACTAATATATCAGTTATTAATGATATAACTGCTTTTTATGTAACTCGTGTTAGTGACTACTAATCAGTTACTCTTACTTTGATAGCTTATTTAAAACTAATATCAGTATTAAATATGTGTGCGTATAAAAAACTTATTATTACTAAATTTCAGTCCCAAATATATGCTCATATTAATTAAAAAGGACTCCGTTATAAAACTAGGTTATGGTATGAATAATTTCATGAATATTATTAACGTATGTTCCCTTGTGTATATGGAGGAATTACAACTGAATACATCCTCTAAATGAGGAGATAATCTCTAAATGAGGAGATAATGATGGAAAAGATATAAAATATATTATAAAGCATAAGATGATGATAACAAAATCTGTTAATTTAATAGCCCCCCGCAGTTTGAGCGAAAGGCAATTGAATGCTGCAACTGGTCAAAAGCAATGATGTAAGTGATGAGGAAGACCTTTGGTGAATAATTCTACGTACTAGAATGGGGACGGTTATGTAGAACACGAACGTGACCAATGTGAACCTTTTCGTGAACAAAGTGTATATTAATTTCAACATGCTTACTTTTGTGACGTTGAACTGGATTTTCTAATAGGTAAATTGTCGAAACATTCACGCTCTCGAAGCCTGTTTAAGGCCATGCAGTGACTTTCGAAGGCGACGTACTTGGGTCGGTGTTCGAGAGTCTATGAAACCAATTAGCTGATACATATTAACAGTTTCTTGAAAATCGCCATGTAAAAAGGTGTTCTTCTCATCTAACTGAAGAGTGTGCCATGATCGAGATACGACTAGGCTATGTACGCTAGGAATAGAAGTTGGTTTAACAACTGGGCTAAAAGCAGTGTTGTAAAAATCGGACTAGTCGGCCTATTAATCGGCAACTAGTCGGCAATCGGTGGCTCACCGATTGGATTTCCCCTAATCGAAGGGAATAATCGCTAGCCGGTAAAAATTGGTCCAAATCGGGAAAAAATCGGCCCTAATCGGACCTAGACGGCTCTTAATCGGCCTTTATTCTGCATTTTTGCAGAATCCGACGGAATTCTGGCGAGATTCCGGCGAAGTTCAAAATTTCCGGCGAAAATTTTGAAATTCCGGCCAGATTTGTTTATATATTTATAAAACTAAAAATATTTATAAAAATTACATATAAAAATATGTATTTATATATATAAAATGAAAATTATATATAAAAATTCCAAACCGATTAATCCCGGTTAATCCCTGTTAATCCCGATTAATCCCTAGTCCCCATCTCGCCGCCCGACTAGCGCCTAACGACTTTTACAACACTGGCTAAAAGTATTACACAATCAATCCCGACCATTTGAGATTACCACTAGTCGGGCAGTATACATTGCAAGGGTGCCATCCGATGGAAATTTGTGGCGAAAGAGCCACATACATCGTATAATGGGTCGGTGTATAGGTTTAGGTATTAGTTTCAAAGGCGAAGCTTTTAAGGGGCGGGGGGTGGGGGGGGGCCGCCGCCCCCCCTATTTTTTCGTCCGTAGTGTTAAATTTTAGCCCGATATTGTAAATTTTTGGTCCGGTAGTGTAAATTTTTATATAAATATCGAGTTCCCCCCCCTAAAAAAAATTTATTTCGCCCCCGTCCCCCCTACCAAGTTGGTTAAGCTCCGCCACTGATTAGTTTCCACATGTTGTTCTTTTGTAATGCCTTAAATTCATCGTTTATAACATTTAACCAAATTGGGTCCTAACAGGCTTAGGTATAAAAGGTAAGGACCAATGAAATACGTGGTTTAGTGGTGGTGTATAAATAAGATAGGTATTGGGTTTGGAAATCCCATCTTTGGCATAGCTGGTCATTGAGTGGGTTGAAGGTGATAGTGTTGGTGGGTATTGGAGAGGTAGCTAGAGACGATAGGCTATAGAGGATGAGGGTGATGGTGGGTTATCATTAAGTGTAATAGGAGTGGGTTATTTAACACGGGGAGTTGATGGTGTGGTCGAGGAGTTGGGTAGAGATGGCTAAGTGGAGGTAGTTGTTGTGTGAAGAGGGGGGTGGATAAGCTAGATAGGGCATTAGGAGAAGGAGTGTTTTGTTTGTATTGGGGATTGCATAAGGTGGTATGACTAGTAATAAGGGGGTGGGTCATCGAATATTTGGTAGTCGTTGGGTGTGGATGGATGGGAGAACGAAAGGCTAGTTCGTTGAAACTGACGTGTCGAGAAAAGATTACCTTACTGGTGGATGGGTCACAACACCAATAGCCATGGATGGAGTCATAACACCGCTAGCCATAAAAGATGTATTTGACCGAGCGGATGTGATTCATGTGATTTTGTAATAGAAGTGTTGGGGTGGCATGCACGCCCAAACAAATGTAAGTTGTTGTATATGGGGTGGTGATGGCATAATGCAAAAGGTGGGAATAGAGCAGTTTAGGCATTTGTTTGGTAGGATGTTGTGAAGATTGTGGTGGTGTGAAGGGCTTCAACTAAAAAGGAGGGTGGAAGATGGGCAAGAGTTAGAAGAGCTCATAGGATATCATTTTATCGAATCATCATCTTCGCCTAACCATTTTGTTGAGAGGTCTGAGGGCATGAAAACCAGAACAAAAGACCATGTTTTGAGCAAACAATTTAAATTTATGATTGTTCAATTCACCACCCAAGTTACATCGGAAAGTTTTGATTTACGGTTGAAATGGGTGATTACCAGTTGATAAAGTAAATCTAAAACTGTTGCTCACGGGTGATCGAGTCGATTATGCTATTGGTCTCTTGTGGAAACAATAAAGGATGAAGAGTTGGTAGAAAGAGTAAACAAATAAAGGTCACATGTGTTATTGTAGTAGAAAATTAAAGTTCTAGTCTTAAAGGCCGTTCACAGAAAAACCATATGGATCAAGTTCTATTGAAGATTGACTATCAACGGTGAATTTGCAAGCATATAAAATATTATTTATTATTTTATGGGAAACAATGACATTGTTTAGGTTATATTATCAGTTTGGTGTTTGATAAGTGGTGTTCCGAACCCGTCGATTAGTATTCCCAACAAAATAGAAGAAATAAGAGAAGATATCATAGGATTAGGAGGGTGGCCAAGACCGTGTAAGATTGATTTTGGTGTGCACTTTGTCATTGTTGTTCAAGATATCGAGATTCGGTGACCGGATTATTAACGACATCGATTTGTTCGACAAGATCTTTAAGCTTTTGATAATATGCATCCATTGACGCGTAGGTACTAAGTGCCATATTTGAGAACTCTTGTTCAAGTTTCGCCGCACGCGAACCTTTATTGTTGAGGAATATCGTTTGAATTTTGTTCCATGCTGCCTGTGTCGTCGTGTCGGTTTTCAAGACCAAGACTAAATACTCATCATAGATTGTACTATATATCCATTGAAATACCAACACGTAGATCCTTACCTATAGACCGTACTTATCGTCGATTTCAACTGGCGGGTTGATTCTATCAATATGGTCCAAAACTTTGTAGCCTTTAGCATGGAGCCTAAAAAGTTTAGTCCATGTTACCTTCGTTCCGTCTAATGTTTGTGTCTTGTTGTTGATGTTTGTCATCATGTATATTGGGTGTAATGTTGTGGCTTTGCTCTCAGTCAAAGTTGAAGTGTGCTTGTTCTTGGCTGCCTTGTTCAACGATTATAAGGTGGCATTAATATTGGTTTAAGGGTTTTAATTTGGTTTTGATATCATAACAGTGGATGATGATATGAATAATTTCATGAATATTATTAACATATGTTCCTATATATCTAGGAAATACAATTGAATACATCCCCTAAATAAGAAGATGAAATGGAAAGAATATAAAAGATATTACAAAATAATTAATGATGATGATTAAATCTAATAATCTAATAGTGGCTCTAATAAAGAAGGAATTTATTACATTATAAGAATCAAATTTTAATATTCTTAAAGTGGATCGAATTAGGGACTGATAATTAGTCTTGAATGCCTTTTGCGTAAAAAGTTCAATAAACAATTTTTAGTCTTTAATTATGTTGAGCAAGTCATGCCATTTTAAAAAAGACATAAACGATTTAAATCAAACTTAAAGATCTTGTAAGTGATGTTATTAAAAACTGATATTTAGCTTCTAGATAGTCTTATAGATGAAATAACTAGGGACTGATATTCAGTCTTTAATTATCAACATATATTCTGTAGTCTCGAGGGAATATGTTAAAGACTAAAATTTAGTTCTTAATATTCCTATGGTGAACCGAGCTAAGGTCTGGTCTTTAGTCTCGAGTGCCTTGTGTAAAAAAATGGCAATGTCCGATTTTTAGTATAATTAATTGGTGTAGATTATATCATTTTAACAAAGATATAAAAGACTAAAAAACAGTCTTAAAAATCATCCATGTAAGTTTATTCAAAACTGATATTTAGTCTCTTGAAGTTTTGTATGTGAAATAACTATGGACTGGGATTCAGTCTTTAATAACTAGGGTACAAACTAGTTATAGGTAGAGGTATACAAGAATTCTGGTTTGTAAAAACAACCGAAAAAAAGCGAACCACTTTGAAAAAAAAACTTGTTTGACCCGACCCGAACCAGTGGTTTATATACGGGTTTGTAACCCGACACCAAAAACTGGTTTGTAAAGCGGTTTTAAATTAAAAAATCAGTTAAACCGTATAAAAAAACTGGTTTTTCTAAAATAACAGTTTTCAAACCGGTCAACCGGTTTGAGCAGTTTGAGGATTCTTGATGAAAGACCGGTTTGAAAACCAAACAGGTTGAAAAACCGGTTTGTACACATTAAAAAACAAACGGTTCGGTACCGGTTTGTACATCTCTAGTTATGATCTATCTTTAGTCAATTATATAGAATAAACATATTGGAGATAAAAAAAATAAACTCTTAATAATCCCAAACAAATCAAATTAGGGTTAATATTCAGTCTCTAATAGCCAACATATATTCTATCATTTCAAGAGATAGTTTGAGATTGATGGTCAAGTAAGATTAATTATGGTCATTCATAGCCCATTAAGAGTCAATGATGGTTTATTAGACTCGTTATTGGTTATTAAAGGTTATCCTCAATGAATTAAAGGTTATCCTCAATCAATGTTGGTTAGTATTGGTCAATATGATCACACACTAAAGATTGAAAAATCAAAAAAATAAAAAATTAACCAATCAGTGTCAGTTACTGTAGTAACCGACGTATTGATTATATATATATATATATACATACATACATATATATATATATACATACATATATATATATATACATATATATATATATATATATAATATATATATATATATATATATATATATATATAATATATATCTGTCTATATATATGTATATCTATGTCTCTATATGTATATATATATGTATATATAATATGTATGTATATATATGTATGTCTGTATATCTATATGTATGTATGTATATATATCTCTGTCTGTATGTATATATCTATCTCTGTATGTATCTCTATGTATGTCTATATCTCTATGTCTCTATCTATGTATATATATATGTATGTATATCTATGTATGTCTGTATATCTCTCTGTATGTATGTCTATATATATATGTATGTATATCTATATATATGTATGTATCTATATATGTATGTATGTATATATATATCTCTATATTATCTCTAATATATCTCTCTATATATATATATCTATTATATATATATATAGGGATAGGATCCTTACAAAACTACTAAAAATTGTCGGAACTGCAAGAACCAATATCAGCCTTTGATCTGTGTATATTTCAATTTATAGTTAATTTATATAAAAGGTTAAGTTGGTAAATTAACTATTTATATAAATGGTAATTCCTTATTATTCTCTTTCGCATTAGGAAACTTTGTTTTTATTTTCAAAATTCATTATTGTTGATTCTAAGAACGTATTCAAGAAAAAATTGATACTCAATTAGTAACATTTTGATTCAAATCTTGTCTCAACTTTATGCATGCTTCAAGCAATCTCTTCAATAATCAAACCTCGATCGTTAAAGGTAATTCATCACTCTTGTTTCACAAACCTCGATCGACTGTTCTATCTTATTTCAATTTTCTAAAATCGAGTCAAATACTAATGAATTAATCTTCTTCTTCTTTAAACATCAGTGAAACAATCCAAGTTTTTATCGTTAACAGGATCATTCATCGTTTTAAATTTGTGTGCATTTCTATTTTACTTCGGTGAACATGGTTTGATTTAAAAAATTGAATTACTCCAATTTAGGCAGTGATTAGATTTTTTATAAGTTATATCCTTAGTTAATTAGTAATCCTAATTTGTTTATATTTAAAAATACGTATATGATTCAAGCATTCAACGTTGCTTATGTATTGTTCTTTCAATTGTTCAAGTTTATATATCATATTATGTTTATTAAAGCAACAGATAATCAAATATAACATATATGTAAATTCATATCATATTCATTTTTTATCAATGTCTTCCTTAAATAATTGTACTGATGTAACGTACTATTAAATATGCAATCTTGATAATTCAAATAACCTTGTAGTAGATAATGGATTATCACAAAATGTTCATCATACCTTAAATCATTCTCATATTAAATTCAGAAATGATGATGTTGCATGAAGGTATATCTCATATGTGTAAGGTCCCGTTCCCAGGACCCTACACTTGGTCATTCATCGCACATATAACAAATAATTACATTTAACTTTCATAAAACATTGCAGCGGAATTATCAAAATAGACATCTCATTACGTTATAAAAGCTTTTGCCAAATAATACATCGTTAATCAGTTACAAAATATATTGTTGCATTACATCACAAAAGCCCTATACAAATGGATGCCATCAAAAAGAGCTGAGTAGCCTAGTAGCGCCATCCTCAGCAACATTACCTGCCAACTGGAAAAACACATAAAAAGTCAGCGTTGCTGAGTGAGTTCTAGTTTTATAATAAAACACACTTTACTTTCATTAGAACTATTCATTTTCTCATGCGATCATACATCATACGTATACACAGACAATATCATTATTATCTTTCATTACATTCGTTAACTTTCGTTCATTTCATGCGTTCGTTCTTCCGAGTCTGTTGCGACGACAGGGTCGCTCACCTCATTAGCAATCTCAACGATTGCACGCTATCCGAGTTTGTTGCAACCATAGGGTTGCTCACCTCATTGCCAATCTCAACGATAGCACGCTATCCGAGTCTCTTGCAACAACAGGGTTGCTCACCTCATGGCAATATCAACGATAGCATGCTATCCGAGTCTCTTGCAACAACAGGGTTGCTCATCTCATAGGCAATCTCAATGATTGCACGCTATCCGAGTCTCTTGCAACAACAGGGTTGCTCACCTCATATATGTGCTTGCAAGCCTTTCCTTCGTTCATTCATCATTCATTAATGCATGCATTCTTACTTCATGTTCCTCTTTCATTATCTTTCACTTTACGTTACATAATACTTCATTCGTTTATTAACACGACACGTAAAGCCACAAGAAAGATAAACATACATCATAATAAGGAAACATATCATACACAGTCATCATCATCATACAGGGCAACATCATACACACATAACATGCATAAACATGCAACATCATCATTATCATCATCATGCCCAACATGCTCTCTAAGGTCATAACAGTCATCTTACATGCTCTTACGGGAACCTTTACGTCGAAACTTACATCTGCACTTTTCCCCCGAAAGTCAGAAGTCAAACTACACTTTCCTTCGAGTGCAACAGCCCTATTCGGGCGTATGGACACCCTTCAGTCGCATGGCCTCCATGCGACTGAACATCATGCGATTGGACTCATGCGGATGAACATATATGCGAATGAACACCCAGTCGTGCGTATGGACCTCATGCGGATGGAACTAATACGAATGAGCACCTATGCGACTGACCTCATGCGAATGGACTCATGCGACTAAGCACCTATGCGACTGGACCCTCAGTCGTATGACTCCCCATGCGACTGGACTCCCAATCGTGCGAATGAAACCTTAGTCGTGCGAATGAACCCTCAATCGTGCGAATGAATCCCAATCGTGCGAATGAACCTCAACCGCCTCTTAATCCGCCGTATGGCCTCCATTCGGTCGCCTAGCCCTAGCTGATGCAGGAAGGAGCTCATCTCGAACCCAATCTACCATTTTCGGCCTCCAAGCTCATCCAAACCCATTCTAAGCCTAAATCAACCATCTTAGACCTTAGGAATACATACCGCAACACCATACAAGCACACACAAGCCCGGAAACATACTCTAAACGCATCACACGCAACACACCCAAATGGGTCATAAACACACACATACAAAAACGGGTTTTTGATGCTTTCCAGCCCCAAAATCGGTTGAAAACAAGTAAACGTGGGGTCCTAGAACTCACACAAACGAGCACAACGACAGGGGCTTCGATTTGACTCGCTCCCCGACAATTTTGGCCACTCGAACCAACCCGAACCGACACTTTTTCCTCTTTTCTCTTCTTTCTCTCTTCTCTTCTTTCTTTGGCTGATTTGTGAGTGTGGGAGGAGAGGGTAAGGCTGCCCTCTCCCTTATATACTCCCACTCACCCGACTTTCTTTCGTTGGCGAGTTTGGTCCCTCGACTTTGGACTTTATTTCTTTTTCTTCCTTCGTCGGCTTCAAAATAATAAATAACCGGGTGTTACAAGTCCACCCCCCTTAAATAGGTTTCGTCCCCGAAACCTGTTATTCTTCGAACAAACGTGGGTAATGTTGTCTCATTTCTTCCTCAGTCTCCCACGTTGACTCGGATCCCTTCCTGTGCTTTCACCGTACACGCACAAGAGGAACCACTTTATTTCTCAGCCTTTTCTCCTTTCGATCGATAATTGCCACTGGTTGCTCCACATAATTGAGCCGTTAGTCTACTTCGATATCCTCCAGTGGAACAATCATGTCTTCATCAGCTAAGCACTTTCTTAGATGAGATACATGGAATGTCGGGTGAATTCCACTTAACTCATCCAGTAACTCCAGTCTATAGGCCACCTCTCCTACTCGAGCGACGATTCGGAAAGGGCCTATATACCTTGGGCTCAACTTACCCCGCTTTCGAAAGCGGATGATACCCTTCCAAGGTGAGACCTTCAACATAACCTGGTCACCCACCTGGAACTCAATCGGCCTGCGTCGTTTATCAGCATACGACTTCTGTCTGTCTTTGGCTGCTTTCATGAAGGCTTTAATCTTCTCAAGCTTCTCAGTCGTAGCCTCGATTACCTCGACACTCCCCAATTCCTTCTGACCAATATCACCCCAACAAACGGGTGTTCTGCATCTCCTACCGTATAGCATCTCATATGGTGGCATACCAATGTTGGCATGATAGCTGTTGTTGTATGAGAATTCGGCTAACGGTAGGTGGTCGTCCCAACTTCCCCTAAACTCAATCACACATGCCCGAAGCATGTCTTCCCGCGTCTGAATGGTCATTTCTGACTGACCATCAGTCTGGGGATGATAAGCCGTGCTAATATGTAACCTCGTCCCCATAGCATCGTGGAATTTCTTCCAAAATTTAGATGTAAACCGGGTGTCACGATCAGACACAATAGACACCGGCACACCATGACGAGTTACAATTTCCCGGATGAACAGATCAGCCAACCTCTCGGATGAATATGTCTCGCGGATCGGTAGGAAGTGAGCACTCTTCGTCAAACGGTCAACTATCACCCATATGGCATCGTACCCTTTCGGGGTACGCGACAGCTTCGTAATGAAGTCCATGGTGATGTGCTCCCACTTCCATTCCGGTATATCCAAAGGTTGGATCTTCCCGTACGGCTTTTAATGCTCGGCCTTCACCTGTAAGCAAGTAAGGCACTTACTCACATACTTCACCACGTCGCGCTTCATACCCGGCCACCAATAATCCTTCTTCATATCTTGGTACATTTTCGTGGCACCTGGGTGAATGGAGTATCGAGTCTTGTGAGCTTCATCCATTATCTTCACCCGTAGATCCCCAAAACGAGGAATCTACACACGACCGAATCGGGTTCTAACACCGAGTGTGTTTCACCCAATTCCCCAACCAGACCTCTCATTCTTTCAGAGTTAAGTTGATCTTCTTTCAGTGTCTCATCTTGAAACTCTTTGACTTGCTTCATTACATCAGAGGTCATGATCAACTGATAAGCTTTCACCCGAATCGGCTCGGGTCTCTCCTTTCGGCTAAGGGCATCCGCCACCACGTTGGCTTTGCCCGGATGGTAATGGATCTCGCAATCATAGTCTTTTATGAGCTCTAACCATCTTCTCTGCCTCATGTTCAGGTCCTTCTGCTCAAAGAAGTACTTCAAGCTCTTGTGGTCAGTGAATATGGTGCACTTCGTCCCGTAAAGATAGTGCCTCCAAATCTTTAACGCAAAGACCACGGCTGCCAGCTCCAAGTCATGAGTAGGATAATTGACCTCATGAACCTTCAACTGTCGGGATGCATATGCTATAACCTTCCCTCTCTGTATTAACACACACCCCAACCTTGAGTAGGAAGCATCAGAATAGACCACCAGGTCTTCACTTCCATCGGGTAATGACAGAACAGGAGCTTGAGTCAATATCGTCTTCAATTCCTCAATGCCTTCTCCTGAGCTTGACCCCATATAAACTTTACATCTTTTCAGGTCAACTTAGTCAGGGGAGAAGCAATCTTAGAGAAGTCTTGGATAAATCTTCAAAAGTAGCCCGCCAAACCCAAGAAACTATGAATCTCGGATGGCGTCTTTGGTGACTTCCATTGCATAACCGCCTCCACTTTCGCCGGGTTCGCCATAATCCCGTCAGGATTCACCACGTGACCCAAGAACTGAACTTCACGCAACCAGAACGCACACTTGGAGAACTTGGCGTACAACTTCTCCCTTCTCAACGTCTCTAGAACTTCCCGAATGTGACCGGCATGCTCTGTTTCGCCCTCGAGTAAATCAGGATATCATCAAAACACGATCACTGATTTATCCAACATCAGCCGACACACTCAATTCATTAGATCCATAAAAGCAGCTGGCGCATTGGTCAAACCAAAAGACATGACAAGGAACTCGTAGTGACCATAGCGCGTGCGGAAAGCTGTTTTAGGAATATCTTGTTCCTTCACCTTCAACTGATGATAACCAGATCGAAGATCTATCCTTGAAAACCAACTGGCACCCTGAAGCTGATCGAACAAATCATCTATCCTCGGTAAGGGGTATCGGTTCTTTACCGTCAACTTGTTCAGCTCACGGTAGTCAATACACATTCTCATGCTACCGTCTTTCTTCTTCACAAATAATACCAGAGCACCTAAGGAGAGATACACGGTCTAATGAACCCCTTATCAAAGTAGCTCTTGCAACTGCTCCATCAAGTCTTTCATCTCTGTCGGAGCCAACCGATACGGTGCCTTGGCAACAGGTTGGGCACCCGGTATCAGATCAATCTGAAACTCGATCTCTCTGTCAGGTGGCACTCCTGATAAGTCTTCTGGGAACACATCTGGAAAGTCACACACAACCAGTACATCGGCTAGTTGTGGTGTTGGCGTATCCACATCCTTTACATAGGCCAAGTAGGCACCACGTCCACGCCTCATACACTTTCCCGCCACCGCCATCGAGATCACTTTCGGAATCGTAGTAACCCGATCACCATAAACCGTCACTGAACTACCGTCAGGCGCTGTCAAACGAATCATCTTCTTGTGACACACAATGTTCGGCTCGAAGACCGCCAACCAATCCATCCCA
This sequence comes from Flaveria ramosissima, assembly GCA_025215565.1. Classification (NCBI taxonomy): domain Eukaryota; kingdom Viridiplantae; phylum Streptophyta; class Magnoliopsida; order Asterales; family Asteraceae; genus Flaveria; species Flaveria ramosissima. Next base: position 102,338 of record JACVEC010000028.1, on the reverse strand, counting down.
AGAACCAAATCGAAACCACCTAAGGTCATCACGAACGGTCTAACAGGAAACTTATGACCCTCAAGTTCCACATCATATTTCTCTATCATCTTAGAAATCCTGGTAGACTTACCTATGGTAGTTTCTACATCAAAGGGCGCATCAACACGTCTACTACTAACAGGCAGCTTAGCACAGAAAGCAGCAGAAATAAAACTTTTACTGGCACCCGAATCAAATAACACAGAAGCTAAAGTTTGGTTCACCAGAAACGTACCGGACACGACATCAGGGTCTGTTCTAGCTCCCTCCTATGTCATGGTGAATGCCCTGGCGCTCGCCCTCGGTCCTTCACCTCCTGTCTTCTTCGCCCCGGAGCTCTCAGCCCCCAGCCTCTTACAATCCTTGCTCATATGACCCTCTTCACCACGGTTATAGCACCGGACTATACGACAGTCCTTAGCCATGTGCCCCGCCTTCCCACATTTGAAGCACAAGTTCGACCCGAATCTGCATTCCCCACTATGCTCCCTTCCACACTTGCCACACCTTTTCGATCCCGCACCCGATGTGACAACACGGCGGTCATCCACCCATGCCTTCTTATTACCCGTCGAGGCATCACCCCGACCAAACCTCTTCCCCTGCCAGTTTTGATCGCCACCCCGCCTTTCTTGCCACCTTCAGTCACCACCACTGTTCTCTCATCATACAGTCTCCCTGCCAAATCCACCGCCGACCTAAACGTGCTCGGTCGGGCGGTGATCATGTACCTGTGAATATCCACCGGCAAAACCTGTATGTACCTCTTAATCTTCCGTGACAGAGGCGTCACCTGATCCGGCACCAAACGTGCCATCTTGTTGAATTTTGTGGTGTACTGCTGGTGTGTCATGGTTCCCGCTTCCAGTTGCAAGAACTCCCTTTCGACCTTGTCCATTTCCCGATGAGGACAAAACTCCTCAATCACCAACTTTTTCAGCTCAGACCATCTCATCCTCCCAATGGCCCTGCTACCCTCGGCTTGGACAATATTGTCCCACCAACACAGAGCCGAATCCACAAAAGAGTGGGTAGCGAACTTCACCTTCTGGTCTTCCTGGCATTCGCTGATATCAAGAACAACCTCTTTTTCTCTCCCCCACCAGTGAGCAGCAGCAGCATTGCCATTTCCATCAAAAGTTGGGGGCTTGCATCTCATAAACGCCCCGTAGTTACAGCCTCGTACCACCTCTTGCACGGGCTCATCTTCTTCTACTCCTCATTATCAGAGAAAATCGTTTCAGGCTCCGGTTGCTCCCGCTCCCCCGAAGCCCTGTTTCTCTCCTTTCTTTCTCCTTGTTTCACAGCCTTGATGACTTCGGTCACCACAGACGGTAAGATTGTCTGCATGACCTGATGTACTTCTTCAACAACAGCCTTCTTTACCGAGGCCCTCAAGTTTGCACTCTCATCCCCAGCCTCCGGATGAGGGGTCTCAGGTTCTTCAGGAACCACCTTCTCCACTCTAGGCCTTCCTCTTTTAGGTCGTAGATCAGCATGAGGCCCACCACGGTCTCCACCCCTAGAAGCTTTAGAAGATCTACCACCAGCCATTCTCTATCACACTGAAAGATTCAAACACCAATACGGTCATTCAAGGGGACAACTCAGTTTATGTCAAGTATAGTAAGTCCTTAATTATAGTGGCCAGTTGTGATTAGCCACTTACTTTAATCTTCATACCCCAAGCATTACCTGTCCTAACCACATCAGTATTTAAATCTACATAAAACACATAACCACATACCATGCGCACATAAAACCGGTTAACTTTACGAAAATACCTGATGGCACGCAGCTACTCAGATTGGCATCATGTTCCCTTTTCGTCCCATTCTCAGTTTAAGTTAAGGTTTAATTTGAAAATTTACCCGTTTCACTTAAACTTTGGCTCTGATACCAACTTGTAAGGCCCCGTTCCCGGGACGCCTATAGTTGGTCATTCATCGCACATATAACAAATAATTACATTTAACTTTCATAAAACATTGCAGCGGAATTATCAAAATAGACATCTCATTACGTTATAAAAGCTTTTGCCAAATAATACATCGTTAATCAGTTACAAAATATATTGTTGCATTACATCACAAAAGCCCTATACAAATGGATGCCATCAAAAAGAGCTGAGTAGCCTAGTAGCGCCATCCTCAGCAACATTACCTGCCAACTGGAAACACATAAAAAGTCAGCGTTGCTGAGTGAGTTCTAGTTTTATAATAAAACATACTTTACTTTCATTAGAACTATTCCTATTCTCATGCGATCATACATCATACGTATACACAGACAATATCATTATTATCTTTCATTACATTCGCTAACTTTCGTTCATTTCATACGTTCGTTCTTCCGAGTCTGTTGCGACGACAGGGTCGCTCACCTCATTAGCAATCTCAACGATTGCATACTATCCGAGTCTGTTGCAACCATAGGGTTGCTCACCTCATTGCCAATCTCAACGATAGCACGTTATCCGAGTCTCTTGCAACAACAGGGTTGCTCACCTCATGGCAATATCAACGATAGCACGCTATCCGAGTCTCTTGCAACAACAGGGTTGCTCACCTCATAGGCAATCTCAACGATTGCACGCTATCCGAGTCTCTTGCAACAACAGGGTTGCTCACCTCATATATGTGCTTGCAAGCCTTTCCTTCATTCATTCATCATTCATTAATGCATGCATTTTTACTTCATGTTCCTCTTTCATTATCTTTCACTTTACGTTACATAATACTTCATTCGTTCATTAACACGACATGTAAAGCCACAAGAAAGATAAACATACATCATAATAAGGAACATATCATACACAGTCATCATCATCATACAGGGCAACATCATACACACATAACATGCATAAACATACAACATCATCATTATCATCATGCCCAACATACTCTCTAAGATCATAACAGTCATATTACATGCTCTTACGGGAATCTTTGCGTCGAAACTTACATCTGCACTTTCCCCCGAATGTCAGAAGTCGAACTACACTTTCCTTCGAGTGCAACAGCCCTATTCGGGCGTATGGACACCCTTCTGTCGCATGGCCTCCATGCGACTGAACATCATGCGATTGGACTCATGCGGATGAACATCTATGCGAATGAACACCCAGTCGTGCGTATGGACCTCATGCGGATGGAACTAATGCGAATGAGCACCTATGCGACTGACCTTATGCGAATGGACTCATGCGACTAAGCACCTATGCGACTGGACCCTCAGTCGTATGACTTCCCATGCGACTGGACTCCCAATCGTGCGAATGAAACCTTAGTCGTGCGAATGAACCCTCAATCGTGCGAGTGAATCCCAATCGTGCGAATGAACCTAATTTGCCATTTTCGGCCTCCAAGCTCATCCAAACCCATTCTAAGCCTAAATCAACCATCTTAGACCTTAGGAATGCATACCACAACACCATACAAGCACACACAAGCCCGGAAACATACTCTAAACGTATCACACGCAACACACCCAAATGGGTCATAAACACACACATACAAAAACGGGTTTTTGATGCTTTCCAGCCCCAAAATCGGTTGAAAACAAGTAAAAGTGGGGTCCTAGAACTCACACAAACAAGCACAATGATAAGGGCTTCGATTTGACTCGCTCCCCGACGATTTTGGCCACTCGAACCAACCCGAACCGACACTTTTTCCTCTTGTCTCTTCTTTCTCTCTTCTCTTCTTTCTTTGGCTGATTTGTGAGTGTGGGGGGAGAGGGTAAGGGTTGCCCTCTCCCTTATATACTCCCACTCACCCGACTTTCTTTCGTTGGCGAGTTTGATCCCTCGACTTTGGACTTTATTTCTTTTTCTTCCTTCATCGGCTTCAAAATAATAAATAACCGGGTGTTATAATATGTATCAATAAGAATTTTATGAAGCTTTTTTATTGTTAGTTTTGTTAGAGTTTTCATGTTGCTGGAAAATTTCCATGTTTTATATTTGTTTATATAATAACTTTAAGTTATGTAAATGCAGTATACATCTAGTAAACCTGATTTTTATTTAATATATCGTATAGTGTGTTCATTTCTAATTTATAGTGTGTGATACATTAAAATGTGGATATAAAATGAAAAAAATGTCCACATTATTTAATTAAATAGTCTATAAGCAACATAAACAATACGTAAATCTTATGTAAAGTATATTAAAAAGTTTAAGCACTAGAAATAATATGTAAAACTATTTAACGTATATATAATAGTTTTAAGAAAACCAGTAACACATAAGCAAACAACACATAAGCAAACAGAAACAATCATACGTTAGCCATATGTAAAACAATTTAATATAGATGTAAGTCAGTTTAATATATATGTGAAACAGTTTAACAAATAGCAATAATAATTAACTTTATGTAGAACAATATAACATATATGTAAATTCAAACAAACACAATACCTTGACAATATAATAATCAATTAATTTATCTAATATGGATTACAAATAAGCAATAAACAAATCCACTTAAATGTTTTTACATATTTGAAACAAGCAACATAACCAGTGATCCTTATAAGTTGACATTAAAAAACCAAATACTCTCCTCCGTCTACAAGGTGAACTGCTTAGCTTACAACACAGCGTGTTCGCCACCACACTGGCTTTTATGTTTATAAACCTAAATTTTGTAATTATAGCCCTTTATTTCTTCTGTTTAAAATCACTTCGTGTGTGTACTCACGAGTAAAGAACCTTTTTTTAAACATGAAAAATCATAAAAGATGAAGAAGGATTGAATATTGACACATATGAATATCAACTTGAATCACATTACCGATTTTGTAATTTACCGCATGTACATCATATGCATATTTACGCATGCGTATGTTTCAAGATAGGTACTAAAAATCACAAAAATCACGTTCATTTTCTTGCAAAAAAGCACCTTTTCTCCTCTTGTTATTTTTCTGTATTTAATCAATTTCCTGAAACCACAACCATTTGATTCTTTAATTTTTGAATTTTATCCTTATTATAATGAAATTAGGAAGGTACGCGGGGATTATGGGATTCTTTCCTAATTTAAATTTGATTTAGTTAATTTTAAATGGTAATTTTACCAATATACCCTTTCTTTCAAGCTTATTTCATTAAATGAGATTTCAATTTACACATTTGTCCTTGTTTAATCTAAACCATTGATTTAAACCATCAGTGGTTAATATTGGTTCTACAAGTTCTGAAAATAAATCTAGTCCTGCAATGATCATATATATATATATATATATATATATATATATATATATATATATATATATATATATATATATATATATATATATATATATATATATATATATATATATATATATATGTGTGTGTGTGTGTGTGTGTGTGTGTGTGTGTGTGTTTGTGTGTGTGTGTGTGTGTGTGTGTGTGTGTGTGTGTGTATTAATTATAAACTATTACATTTCAAAGTGAGCTTAATAGTAAAGTACAATACTTAAACATAAGGTACTTGTACATATGGTACACAGGAGAAACAGAAGCATAGTTCTGACCTTCTTTTTTTACACCTCTCTAATGTTCTTTGCCATATGCACGTCTCAACCCATCACCTGTGCTTTAGAGCCATCGTTACGAGGTTCAATTCTGAAACCTTAGGTGCCATGGTGCGGTGGTGCCAGTGATGTTGTGGTAGGTAAACTTTGGGTTTTTGAGGGTGGTTACCAGAAGTGCTTTATGTGTATATCTTTTACCTTAAAAATATACCATTTTGTTTTATTTAAAAATTATACACTTCAATTTTATATAGCTTCAATTATCAATCCAACAAAATCTCATGTTTGTTATATAAAAGTTCAAATTGTTCCTTAGGAGCTTAACACTTGTTTACCACATACTAGCTAATTAAAAATTCTACTACACCCTTTCATCACTTTAATAAGGACCATCATATTACATTATTTATTTTACAAATTTAAAGACTTGGATATTACATAAACTTCAAAAAGAACAAGATATATTGAAAACCAAAAGTATAAGGACCAAACTGCAAAAAGAAAAACCTTGGTAAGCAAAGATGAAGTTTAGCGGAAGAGTCGATGGAACAAAGAGGTTTACACTAAGCACATTCATTAATCCCACAATATTCCACTTTGCGTCAAAACACTTTCAACTTCTAACTTTTTCAAAGATAATCATCGTGAGCTTGAAGAGCATAATCACTGTGTGTTGCAGCTGAAATTCTTGAAAGATGACGAGAAGAATTGCCATTGGATTCATGAAAGAATCATTGACACAGAAGCTGAAATCAATGGCGGTTCCGATTGCAAATCGAAGGCATTATTGTTCTTCTTCGTCTTCTTCTTCATCTTCTTCTACTTCTGCTGCTGCTGATGCCAAATCGAATCTTCCTCGTTCTTCCAGAATGGTGAGTTATTCTCTGGTTAGATTGCACACCTATGCATTTCGCTTTTCAATGTGTTTGATGATGAATAATAGAAAGTATGTTTCAAATTTGGATTTGAAGATAGTTAGGTTTGGTATTAGGGATTAAGAGTGGATAATGTTTTGGATGAACATATGAAATGGAGTGATGGATGTTTTGTATTAATGGATTAGCGAGTTCGACTGATTTCATGTTATGTAGTTTTGAGGTCTGAATAGTAGTTGTAATAACTGCAGGGGAGATTACTTACAGGAGGCGTTATCGGTCTCGTTGGAGGAGCTTATGCCAGCACTATGGATGAAGCAACATTCAGGTACTCTCTGGATATGCTTAATTCACAGTTTGTCATGTAGTTCATGTTTCATTGCTTCTCATGTGGCACTATACCCATGTGAATTAACTTTCTAGTGCTTATATGATGTAATCGACTATATACGAATCAAGATCTTGATTGACAGTCATTATTATTTTTTAATTACATTGGCTTTGGTTGTTACCCTTGTTGATGGGCAATCCTGCAGTGGTTGGTTATTCTCAGCAACAAAAATTGCAAATCCATTGTTTGCATTGCTGGATCCTGAGGTTGCTCATCGCCTGGCTATCTCTGCTGCAGCTCGTGGGTTGGTCCCTAAAGAAAAGAGGCCAGATCAGCAAATACTAGGGCTTGAAGTTTGGGGAAGGAAATTTTCTAATCCGATAGGTCTCTCAGCTGGATTTGATAAAAATGCAGAAGCTGTTGACGGTTTACTTGGATTAGGTTTTGGTTTTGTGGAAATTGGATCAGTAACTCCTCTTCCACAAGAAGGTAATCCAAAGCCTCGAATGTTCAGATTGCGAGACCAAGGGTAAGAATCAATTTGCTTTCCTATTAATGTTTACAGATATATAGTGTTTTTTTATATAATTTATGAAGATTGCAATTTTGTGGTTTATGTTTCTGGTTTTTTAAACTGTCATCATGCTTTGTTTTTGGGCAGTGCCATCATTAACAGGTGTGGTTTTAATGGTGATGGAATAGCTGCTGTTGCAAAAAGGTTGGAGGCCCAACATGAAGTCAGACATGGAGGGAAAGCAGCCCCAGGTATTCTTGGGGTCAATATTGGAAAGAATAAAGCCAGTGAGGATGCTGCTGCAGATTACGTAAAAGGCATTCATTCACTATCCCAGTATGCTGACTACTTGGTAGCTTTTCTTCTTTTCACTTGATTTTTAGTTATTTCTGCTTAAGTTGGATCTTTATATTGATTAGGTGTGCAAATATTCTTATAGGCTTTGTTCAAATTATTGGATTATTGAATTTTTTATATACACCTTTATGATTTCAAATTATTGGCTTCTTTACTGTAATTAATTTGCAATGGCATTTGTTCAATCATGTTATAGGTAATTAATGTGTCATCCCCCAATACCCCTGGACTCCGCCAGCTTCAAGGAAGAAATCAGTTAAAGGATCTTGTTAAAAAGGTTTGAGATTCAGTCAAACATGTCATCTTAAATCTATTTGTTTGCAAATCTAGAGAGAAAAGATTATAATTTCATTATATTTACTGCTATATTAAAGGTCAAAGCAGCTCGTGATGAAATGCAATGGGGTAAAGAAGGCCCCCCTCCACTACTAGTCAAAATTGCCCCAGATTTGTCTAAGCAAGATCTTGAAGATATTGCAGCGGTAATTATATCTGCCACACAATACTTTTTCCTTCACAATTTTGGGTTCTTAATTGTTCCATTACTATATTGTAGGTTGCTCTTGACCTCAGCTTGGATGGTTTGGTATGCTTCTCCATGCAAATACATAAATTAAGTAATATTTACTTGCGTTTATATCTTAGTAGGAAAGAAATAGTTATAGTTATAACATGCTGTTGCTTAAAATATATCTGCATTCTTATTCAAAAAAATAAGCATTTTCAGTTCTAGAAAGCTTATTAATCTACTTGACATTTATTCAATCTCACCGAAGATTCAAAAGTTTTCTTGTAGATTATATCTAACACAACCATTTCAAGGCCAGAAGTAGTACAGATAAACCCTGTGTCAAAAGAAAGTGGTGGACTGAGTGGGAAGCCTCTTTTCAGTTTGTCAAATGACATACTTAAGGACATGTATATTCTGACAAAGGTATGGTTGACTTTATAGTGAATGTCCACCGATGTTTTTCCCTGCAAACTTTATATATGACATATGTGCTTGTGTGCTATAAAAATTATCCATTTTCTAATCTCTTGCAAACTTTGCACATCTCGATTCTTTGATGACTCGTTTATTCTTTAACTATTTTCTAAAGCCAATTTAAGAATATATTATATATTTTGTTTCTGTAGGGAAAAATTCCTTTGGTTGGCTGTGGAGGTGTGAGCAGGTTTGTGTCTCATTTTCATGATTTCATCTAGTATTTTTGTCGATGAGTCCAGGTTTAAACTGTAAGATTACTAGATGAATACTCACCAAATGTGTGCTTGAGTTAGTGGTGAGGATGCTTACAAAAAGATAAGAGCAGGAGCAACTCTTGTTCAGCTTTACTCGGCATTTGCATATGGTGGACCTGCCCTTATACCTCAAATAAAGGTATGATGCGGCTCAACTTGTTTACTTTTAATCTCTGAGCTGTTTTATGGATATCGTGGTTCAATGATTGTGGGACCAAGAACCCAATTTAGACCTAATTAACAAAGATGACTTTCTTGAAGGAAGTTGGACCATAAGAACCTTTAACATTGTGTTTTTCAATAGAGTATCTTCTACACAATGAAATATAATGTAATTATGTGGGAAGAATGCATTCAGGCTAGATAAAGGGTCGGATAGGGTTGTCACCCGCTTAATAGAAGGTTTCAAATAAATAGCACATGTGACATATCCATAAATGGAATTAATGAAGGCGCAAAATGTATTGCATGGCCTACTTTTGTCTCTGTTATCTATTTGTATAACTTTCAGGTGGAACAATCTCAATTTTTATATTTTTTATTATTTTTATTACTATTTTTTTTTTTGCAATCATGAGAACCTGTTAGGAACAGCCACGACCCCACCAATACCCTGCTAATAGGTGGCAATGAGTAAAGCACAACTTATGCCGGGGCAGATGGCTGAAACACTTTTTGTACATAATAAATAAACATGTAAACTGTCATATGACTACAGAAGGTACCTTATGTTAAAATAATATGCTTATTTCAAAATGATGTAGGAGCTTTTATGGATTAACAATACATGTTGGATATTTCAACCCACTCAACACATTTGACATGCTACCTTTTAAGCTACTATTGTGTTATCTTACCTTTTAATCCGTCATAGATAAATCTTAACCTGATCAACCTATTCACAAGTAACTTGGTTAAAATGACCACCTCTGGTATAGTCTATCACTTCTTGAATGTTCTGTTATCAGAAGTCTATATTTTTCGTTTTGCAGGCTGAACTTGCACAATGCTTAAAAAGGGATGGTTTCAAGTCAATTTACGAAGCCGTTGGTGCAGATTGCCGGTAATCTTCATGAGGCTTTGTGTTTTATTTTGAGAGCAGCCATTGCATCAATGCTTCATTTCAAAACATTTTGTTAGTATAGGCTTTTAACCAATTGTAATAATTATTTGAGAATGTTACTATGGGCGACATGGTTAATAATTTAAGCTTTTAATTCATATGTTTCTTGTTTTAGCATTTAACTTTATTACTTGGAAATAGATCATTTGAGGTGGATTACAGGATAGTAAAGATGTTCCCTCCTACGGTGGTTGGGAGTTATGGTCTTATGGTGTAAATTTATGTAGATTTGGGAGTAAGTATAAAGCGTGTGAGTCGATTGATCTTAGTAAAAAAGAAAACAAAAAATTAGACTTTGTATTCTCTCCACGCATATCAAGGAGTTTGGCTGCTAGGGTTGTTCTGATGTCTTTTTTTACGCACTTCCTAGATTTTTTTTGTGTAAATTCGTCACAAAATGTACTTTATAGGATTCAAACTTCCAACATCTTAATTGTGAAATACACCACTTACCATCACGTTATTCCTCTATGGTAACCAATTTGGTTTGATTTATCCTTACACTTGTCGTGTCAAACTACTTATCTTATGTGTATCTTACAAATTGTTTATAAATGTCACTAAATGTTAGCTTTTATTAAGAGATGCAAAATCTCTGCTACTTAAAACTAACAACTCTCATAATTCACAATTCACAATAAACCAATATAATAGTAACAAAGAAATACATGAAGTTGAATATTTCAGTCAATATTGGAAGTAACAATTACAATTTACAATACATCACACGAAAGCAAGTATGGAAAACATAACCTATCAACTATTATAGTGAGAGGTTTATATTAAGAACTACAAGTTGGCTACATGTAAACAACCAGCTGAAAAACCAAATAAAAATATACATCATTTATTCTAAGGTTCGGATCACTGACTTCATCTCAGCCATTGATTACTACGATTATGTAATATTATTGGATAATATAAAGTGAACAACAATACAAACAAAAACGAATTACGGATGAGTAGATCTTTTACAATGACAAAGTTAAGGTTGTTTCACTATTCATCGAAACTGACATAGTGCATGAATTCAAAAACTTGTAGTGCATCGAAATCAAAAGAAGTCATAAGAAGTGCAGTGCCTCAAAAGATGTTTTGTTGTTCAAAAAGAGGTTGTGTTTTGAAAGTAGACCATCTTTTGAAAGCACACAATGACACTGTCAATCAACACTTTAGCAGTTGACTGTCTTGAGTAGTAACTTCTTCAGAAGCTTTACTTCATTAATTTTAAATTAACTTAGTCAAATGATAGTCATGTTTTGAGTATCTTTAGCCTTTTTTTGATCCCAACATATACTTTAAAAAAGCTCTCAGACAAACGGCGTGGCTTTCGAAAGTGGGCAATCACAATCATCCATTGTTGTTGGTGCATCCTCAAATGACTTTACCGTTGTGAGTATTTTACCAACAATTAGACATCCCAAATTTTGGTTAAAGTTCGACTTATATCAAATGTTGAATAGTACTCAAAAGGTTCATTGCAAGAATATTTTTACTTTTTTCATCAGGAATTCAAACATGACTTTAAGAACATCATTTGTCAAAATATTACATGGAAGTGAGATGAAATCTAGCCAGTGGTCAAGCAACAATGAAAAATGATGATGACATTTTGAATTTAGACTTACTTGATAGGGGATTAAATATTGAACTTCGTGATTTAAGAAGATTTGTCGTTCGACCTTAGAGAAATGAATACTAGAGAGGATTTTTTGGTTTAGTTGATTCATAATTACATTGACATTCACATTTTACCGAGCAGTATTGGTTAGACGAGGTGGAATAAGTGCATTCCTGTTAACATTCTATTATGGTAGATTTTGTTGGATGGCTCCATACGAGTCTTAATTTGGAGAGCATGGGTTTTGATGCCCATCAGTTTATGCCCTTCCTGTTCAAATGAGTCAAAATCAGTGCGACATCTTTTGCAAAATGACTTGTTTGAGTTTGTCGAGTTCTAAGATCATGGGCGATATAATGGCTTTGTTAGACTCTTTAGCATTTCATAAAATGGAACAGAGATGGTTGAAGCGATTACCATGACAACATGGAGGGGTGATTTGGTGTTTCAGAAACGATACAATATTCGAGAAGAATAGACAAAATAATGATTCTTCTTTTGATTCAATTGTTATGTTCTAATAGATATTGTAAGGGTAAGATAAACCGGGTCAAGTGGCTTAAGAAACTGATCATGGTTTTGTAATTGTTTCTGGACGTATGGTTTCTTGTTAGCTAACTTTTATACATAAAGTTGTCGTTTGAAAAAATTATTAATGTTTTTTTGTTAAAATTTTGTCTTTGACATATATTTAACATGTGAAAAATGATACTTTTATTTAACACGTTCTCATACGGTCATACCTGGTTATGAAATTGTTTGTTGTATTCGGTCTATGGATGTTAGTTATTTGTTGGCCTTTTCCCATCGGTTGGGATTTTTAGTTATTTATTACTCAAAAGCTGCTTTTAAACTCACCTAAACAATTATATAGTATTAATAATTTTAAGTTATTAAAGACTTCAATGTCATTTTATTATTATTACTAGTTTTAGTAAACCCGTGTATTACACAGGTTGAATAAAGAAAATATTAATATAATAAAATTTATTAATTTAAATATATTCTATGATATGACTGACTATAACTAATAAAATAGTGATATCAACTTTTTAAAATTTTATTTTAAATTTTTTCCAAAAATAATAATAAACATTTTGTTTAAAACAAACCGTATAAAATGTCATTTCTAAAAATTTTCTTATTGTAACTCCCAAGTTTAATTATTATTTTTTTTAAATTGAATTTTTAAAATACCAATTTTAAAATATTTCGTATTTTTAAAAAAGTTATATGCTTTAGAAAAATTAATAATTTTATAAAACATTTGTTTATTTAAAAATAATATTAATAATAGATCTTTTTTAGATTTATTAAATGTAAAAGAATGTTAAATATAGTAATTATGATAATTATTTAAGAGGAGGGAGATGTGAGAAAATTTTGATAAGGATGATTATGATGTTGCCAAGGGGCATCTCAAGTTATTATTTTATTAGAAGAAAAAGATGATGATAATTATTATTATTATTATTATTATTATTATTATTATTATTATTATTATTATTATTATTATTATTATTATTATTATTATTATTATTATTATTATTATTATATTATTTATTATTATTATTAAACATTATATAATATATCAATGTGTTCGGTTTTAATGTGGTAAACAAATTTGGACTATCAAATGGTTATCATATAATCCTATACACATCCTGGATATGTTAAAAGTTAGTAATAACTAGTAGGACCCATCACGTGTGTTGCACGTGTTGTGGATGAATAAAATAAGTTGGGCTTAGAACCACTGTTGGTTACAGCTGCTTATCACAGACGGTAACCACACGTAAGCACCCAACAACACTTCAGTAATGCCATCACAAGCCTCAGGACCAGGTCAACAACATAGTTATGGTTTTCATCATTTATTATTTGGGCTTAGAACCGACATGCGGTCACGATTGCCTATCACAAACTATAGCCATGCCTTAGCAACCAACAACACTTCGGTTATGTCATTATAGCCCTTGGGTTCCACCAAAGTTAAACACTATAACAACATATCCAACTAACAACTGAGTTAACAACACAATCATGGTTTTAAGACAAGTTAGTCTCACATGATCAATTGCTCAACATCATCATCATCGACGTTACAGTATTCCTAAAATATGCATTGCAAAACTATTCGTTACATTCCTTGGAATTCATTGGAATAGGTTGTCATCATTGACATAACAACAATGCTACACAAACATCTTAAGTGAACCCAACATCAATCTCAGATGGCGTAGACCTCATCGTCATCGACATATCTAGACGGATACCGTTAAACGACAAAAAACTGAAAATAAAACCACCAAAAAATGGGAGAATCATATACATATGCATAAGACTAGCAATGAACATATACAAAGAAACAACAACAACGTCTTGGATGGCATAATCCGCATCATCATTGACACAATCAACATTACAACATTTGCACCTGGTAACAAAACCCATTGAAATCACTAGCAATAGATGTCACACCCCAACCTTGACGGTGGAAACGTCGATATGTGAGGGTTAAGATTGTTCACAACCACATAACGCTATATTTAAATGTAAATATTAAAATTATAAGTTTCAAAGATATTACAGTCATAAGTCTCAAAACATGAAATAGTCCCAAATAAAACAAAGCATAACATAAACATTTTATTCATTTAACTAGGTCCAAGTCCTAGTTTTATTGCAAGCTTCAAAAGACCACTTTAAACTTGAGAGTTACCTGAAACATGATAAAAATAAAAGGTCAACTATAAATAGTTGGCGAGTTTCCAAGGTTTTCATACATAATAAGATAAGGTTACAAGTAGCAATTCATGTCATAGGTTATAAGTTAGTAAGGTTATAGAACACATATCGTTACAACCAAACCTCGACTTGATTACAAGTATATAAGATTGGCTAAGTGTATATGGTTCCCATGATGAACAAACATACGTCATCAGGAGTCGGCAATACATCGACTTTAGCACTAAATAGGCTTGTCAGGCCCAAAGATCTAAGACGTCGCCAGGCTAGCAATAGTTAATGATTGCAAACAAAATATGTATCTCATATAATCACCTACATCACACAAATAACCATGAAAAAAATATGAATTGCAAGTGCTTACAAGTCTCAAACATTTAAAAGTGTATGATGTATAAGTATCATGTTTCACCCCAAAATAGTGTGAAAAACATAAAAAGGGGCAAGAAAACTCACATGACGAAATAAGTATAAGAATGAAGATTGATAATAAATGTTGTTCCAAGATTAACGTCACAAGGCACCTATATATAAGTATTTACAAGATTTAAGTTTAATAATAGAATTATTGATTTAACGAGAACTAAAGTTTCAAGTGGAGTTTGGGGATCTTTGTAGTAATCTAAATAATGTAACAAAGAAATATACCATTTATGTAAATTATTATAAAGAAAAGAAAGAAAGAAAAAAATAACATTAAATCATCCATAATAGCTAGTGAAGTTTAAATATAAACTTGAATAAACATTTGAAATAATCATGGTTTTAACGATAATAATTTAATGGTAATATTTGGGCCAATAATAATTTATAAATTTTATTATTCAAAATCCATTTTAATAGAGATAATCCAAGAACAACCTTTGTTAGAATGCTTTATTAAAAAAAAGATAATTAATTAATTAAATTTAGAAAAATCTCAGAAAATAATTTGATGTCTTTAAAAATATTTAAAGTTTACAAAAACCCTTTTTATATTTATTAAAAATTTTCTATAATTTATTTAAGGGTTAAAACCCTTAAAAAATAACATGATGGTGCCCGGGTTTGAACCCAGGACCTCATGTGTGTGAGACGTTAACCAGTGAACCAGGCTCTTAGCCGCGATATGAATTGGTTTTTAATTCTTAAATATATAACCTAAACAAATCCCCAACTCACCAAGAACCCTAGTTTCGATTGAATCCGAAATTGAACCACCAATCGATGATGTTAAATAAATTATGGTTAGGGCTTTTGTTCCATGACTAAAATCGAGGATGTAAATATGTTTGATTACTTGCGTTGAAGACTAGTTTGTTAAGAACAGATAAAACCCAAGTCGCGACCACAACAATGTCCGATTGATATGCAAACGATGATGAAAACCGAATTAAATTCGTGTGCAGTTCTAGTAGACAACCAAGACTCGAAGCCCTCTATCAATTGGGGTCAATAATGTTCGAAAGGTAGTCTTTGTTCGAGTTGCAGGTTCGCGATGAAGGTGATACTCGAATTCAATGGTTGTGTGTTTGTCAGGAGAAATTAGCTTGATTACAACGTTAGGAATGGATAGACGATTGTTTATGTTAAGTTAATTTGATTGTTATTACGCCTTGATATCCAAACGGCTATGAATTAAAGAGCTTCGGTTACTCGAATGAATGGGCTTTGTAACCGGTGTTTGAACACAATTAAGGTGGGTAATCAAGTTCGAATCACGTACACGAAAGGTTTGGAACGATTTGGGGTCGTATTCGAAGGGTTTTGGAGCCTCGCCGGACTTGGCTAGAGTCCGGCCGGCGAGGTTGCCGAAAAAACGGGGTAATGGGGGCGGGTGGTTTGGGTTTTATTAAAGTTACACAATTAGCCCTCCAACTTTGATTTCTTATCATTTTATGCATAAAACTTCTATTTAAAGTTTATAAAATGACATTAAGACCCCTAAACTTTAATCTAACTTGTTAATTATTCAAGTATTATATTATTATTATTATTATTATTATTATTATTATTATTATTATTATTATTATTATTATTATTATTATTATTATTATTATTATTATTATTATCATCATCATCATCATCATCATCATTATTATTATTATTGTTATTATTATTATTATTATTATTATTATCATTATAGTTATTATTATTAGTATTATTATTATAACTTGTATTATTATTACTACTATTAATATTAACATAATTAATAGTATTTGATATTTTTATTTTAACTTTCATATATTAAAGTTAGTGATAACTAAAAAGAATAAGCATAAATAACACATGAATTTTTATAATTGTCAATAATGACCCTTATAAGAATAAACGAAGTTAACTTTTAGTTAACAAAAAAAATGCGAGATGTTACAGTCTCCCCAACTTAAAAAAATTCCGTCTCGAAATTAAGAAAAATGTAACTATACAAGTAAGAACGGGTATCTCTTCTTCATGTGCTCCTCGCGTTCTCAAGTAAATTCAGCGCCATGTTTATTCTCCAACAAACCTTGATGATTGGGGTTGTTGTGGTTCTAGTCTTCTTCATTATGCGGTCCATGATCTCAACGGGTTTCTCGGCAAAATGCAATGACTCGTCGATCTGGATGTCTTCCAACGGGACATGCAGACTTTCATCAGCCAAGCACTTTCTCAAATTTGAAATGTGAAACACAGGATGAACTCCACTAAGGTCGGAAGGTAGTTCCAGTTTATAAGCCACTTTCCCAATCCTTTTCAAGATTTTGAAAGGTCCTACAAATCTTGGAGCCAGTTTACCCTTCTTTCCAAAGCGAACAACACCCTTTCACGGTGAGACCTTAAGAAGAACTATCTCCCCAACTTGGAATTCCAATGGCTTACGTCGCTTGTCAGCATAGCTCTTTTGACGACTTCTCGCCACTTCAAGGTTCTTGCGGATGATAGAAACTTTATCGGTCGTCTCTTGTATAAGTTCAGGACCAGTGATGAAGTTTTCACCAATGTCGGTCCAGCAGATCGGTGAACGACATTTACGCCCATAAAGTGCTTCAAACGGTGCCACCTTGATACTCGAGTGATAACTATTGTTATACGAAAATTCCGCGAGCGTTAGATGCGTATCCCAATCACCAGGCGTAGCAAATCCTCTAAGGTTTGGATCGTTCGCTCGGTTTGACCATCAGTTTAAGGATGGTAAGCCGTGCTTAGGCCCAATTGAGTACCCAAGAGTTCTTGCATAGACGACCAAAAATACGAAGTGAAACGAGTGTCTCGGTCGGATATGATGTGCAGAGGTACCCCATGACGACTTACAATCTCATCAACGTATATACGAGCCAACCTTGATGTCTTGTAAGTGTCGCGTATGGGTATGAAATGTACCGATTTGGTCAATCGGTCAACGATCACCCATATGCTATCATGTCCACGAGAGGTTCGGGGTAGTTTAGTTATGAAGTCCATGGATATGTGTTCCCACTTCCACATAGGGATCTTAGGTTGCTTAAGTAATCCACTTGGACATTGATGTTCGGCTTTAACCTTCGTACACGTGAGGCACTTAGCTACGTAAGTCGCTATATCCTTCTTCATTCCAGGCCACCAATATTGACTACGTAGATCCATGTACATTTTATCGGAACCAGGATGAATAGAATATCGAGTTTGATGAGCCTCGTTCATGATAAAGGTACGAAGATTATCGCGATTTGGAACCCAAATTTGATTTGCAAAGTACATCAATCCATTGGGTTTCGTTTCCAATCGGATTAAAAGATTATGCTCCAGCTCATCCTTCATTCTTCCTTTTTGTTGCACCACTTGTTGATCCTCCAAGATACTAGACTCGATGTTATTCTCAAGTTTTGTAGCAGTATGGTAGTCTCGTTGACATCTAGTCGGATCTCAGTATCGAACTCACCCAAAGTGTCAAACCATTGGCGTCGATCCTGAATTTCTTGGAACGAGATTGTCTTGTTGTGACTCTCTCGACTTAGAGCATCGGCTACAACATTTGCCTTACCAGGATGGTAACGAATGTCACAATCATAATCACTAATCAACTACACCCAACGACGTTGTCTCATATTGAGATCTTTTTGATTAAAGACGTGTTGAAGGCTTTTGTGATCGGTGTAGACTATACATTGCGTACCATACAGGTAGTGTCTCCAAATCTTCAAGGCAAACACGACAGCTCCAAGCTCGAGATCATGTGTTGTGTAATTCACCTCATGGACCTTCTATTGTCTCGATGCATAAGCTATGACCTTTCCTTGTTGCATGGAACACAACCAAGGCCTTGTTTTGATGCATCACAATATACGGTGAAATCAACGTTTCCATCGGGTAGGGTCAAGATAGGAGCATTGCACAGTTTGTGCTTTAACGCTTCAAAAGCTTCTTCTTGCTCGGAACCCCACTCGAATGGTTTATTCTTTTGTGTCAAAGATTGAGCGGTTTCGCGATCCTCGAGAAGTTGGCAATGAATCGCCGATAATAACCAGAAAGACCAAGAAAAGAACGAACTTCGGTAGGAGTTTTAGGAACACACCAACTCTTCACAGCTTCCACCTTTGCAGGATCAACGTGAATTCCTTGGCTATTCACCACGTGTCCTAGAAATTGAACTTCCTCGAGCCAGAAGTCACACTTCGAGAACTTCGCGTACAATTGCTCTTTCTTCAACAATTCAAGAACCAATCTCAAATGCAATTCATGATCGGTGTTGGACTTGGAGTAGATAAGTATGTCATCAATAAAGACGATCACAAACTTGTCTAGATAAGACTTGCATACTCGGTTCATGAGATCCATGAAGACAGCAGGAGCATTGGTTAAACCGAAAGGCATCACCATAAACTCATAGTGCCCATAACGAGTACGCAACGCGGTCTTTGGGATGTCATCATCATGGACTCGTAATTGATGATATCCAGAACGTAAATCGATCTTCGAGAAAATAGCAGCTCCTTGAAGTTGGTCAAACAAGTCATCGATACGAGGAAGAGGATAACGATTCTTGATGGTAAGCTTGTTAAGATCACGATAGTCGATGCACATACGAAATGTTCCATCTTTCTTCTTCACGAATAGAACAGGTGCACCCCAAGGCGAAGTGTGACATCCGGTAATTTTCCGTTACCAAACTCCGTTAGTTCCGTTAAGTTTTGCATACACGTGTCTTGAGCACACACTAGTTGTCGTTTAACGTTGGTGACCTAATAATAATTAACAATGTTAAATTGATGATAATCTAACTGATTATGTGATTGTTATGTTATGTTTAGGTGTTTACACGATTTAAAGGTTTATTGTGGAAATTAATCGCGTAACGTGGACACATGTATATTAATTAGTATGTGTTGATTTTTATAAAAATAAAGTATATAATTGTGACTATGAGTCTATATACTTAATAACTTAGTTAAAAACACTTTTAAAAAGGAGTTAAAAGCTAAATTTTATAAAAATACAAACAACAAGGGTCTAAAGGGTAAATATGAAAAATTAAGTTAAATAAAACATCCCAAACCCTAGCCCCACCCCATTCGGTCGCGATCACCCTTCAAACCCCCCTCTACCTTCGAAATCAGCCTAGAACAAGCAATAAAACACGAAATTGAATCGATTTCAAGGGTTGCAACAAGTTAGAATCATCAAATACAAGCCATTACACGTTTAAAGGTTAGAACTTTACAAGTTTTGAGGAGTTTTTATGTTGGCCGAATCCTAATTCGTGGATGGGTGTTCATGATGTCAAAATTGTTGTTGTTTGATGATGTTAGTATGTTAGTTAGATGGTATACATGTTGTTTAACGTTGATTATGCAAGAATGATACGTTTTTGATGAATTGATCATGAACTGTGATTCAAGATAAACCCTAATTCGAAATTAATGTGATTAGGTGAGATTGATGATTGTATGATGAATGTATGATGATTAGTAGGTTGTATGAATGCTAGATTACATTGATCTTGCAAGAAATTGATGAATTGAAGGTTGTGTTCATAGGTTACTAATAATAGTAACTTTATTTTCATGACATGATGATTTGATGATGGATTGATGTTGTTGATGTGTTTATGATGATGTTTAGGTGTTAGGTTGTTGATATGAATGCTAGAAACCTTGGAATGGAAGTTGTAGTTCATAGTTTGCCAAAAGTAGAAACTTTTGATATTGAATGATCGGTGGATTATGATGATTGGGAATTGTTGATCATGCTTAGATGTTGATATGAACTTGAATTGGTGGATTATTAATGAATTCATGAATACATTGGGTGTTTGATAGATTTTGAAATGTACTTTCCCAAAAGGAAAACTTTATTTGCACAAAGTTTGAAAGATGATAGTTTGAGCATGTTTGGGATATTAGGAGCATGTTAGTATGTTCATGGATGATTTCTAATGTGATAGAACATGTTAATTTAGCTATATGGAATGTTTGGATAATCATGGGTGATGTATGGACTTTGATGATCATGTATGATGTTGATGTTGGTTAGTAGTTAAGACATCATGTTTGGGACTGGAAATTGATTATTGTGGTGTATGTTGAATGCAAATGAACATGGTTAATGAGTATGATTGTGATTATCATACACGCGTGCGAATCTGATGCCCCTACTTAGTAGGATTGGCAGGGTTTAGGATGTGAAGTCGTGAGTGGCTTCACATGGCATGTAGTGCGTGATTTGATCTTTGTGTGGCGTGTTAGTTATGTTATAACTGATGGGCATGTTAATGTTTTAGATTCGCATGACTTGTATGATATTTAGTGGTATGATGATCTAAGTTATGCATAGGCTTATGTAGCACCTCATGTGATTCAATTGAATGTTAACCATGTATGTTACATGTTTACGTTTGCTTAATTGAATTGTAACTCATGATATCACCAACAGGTCAAACGGGTCAACTGAGTCAAACATGTCTGTTTTCTGAAACCTTGAGTCTTTGGTTGCAGTGTGCTTAGGGTTCCATATGTTCTTTGTTTACACGTACTTATGTACTTACATGATCTAGGTAACCTCTGAAGGTTGTCTGTCCACTCTTTCATTCAAGTAAACCCTAAGTATTCATTTCACATATCAGGTGAGTTCATGCCCCACTCTTTACTTAATCTCTTTTGGGGGAGATAGCATACTGGTAATTTACAAACGCTTTATATACATTTAAGTTGTCTATAATGTTAATATAGTGCTGTTTATCATGGAAAAGTCCTCACACTTTCGAATTGTTAATATTGAATAGCGGGAAAACTTGGGTAGTACTACTGGGTCTGACGAGCCCCACCTGTGTGACTCGAGGTCAACCGGGTGCAATTTGTCCTATTGAACATTGTCACGACCTGTTAAGTCATGACAGGAGGCAACAACTTATCATAGTCAGCTTCAATTGCGAAATCACTATGAATTAATATTTATTGTTAATAGACTAGCTATCTGTTACAATACACTGTTTATATATCACAACTGTTAAATTGTTTATATTTGAATGCCAACTCTTGAACTCACCAACCGTTGTGTTGACATTTTTAGTATGCTATTCTCAGGTCGTTAGCTTCGCTTTCCATAGGAGCACTGCACGGGTTCATCATGCATATTAAGACTCCATTTTAAAGACATCTTTGTTGGTTTTATTTATTAATGTTTACTCATTTGAGTTGGCGCGTGTTTGTCATACTATGCATTTATATACTTTGGGTTTCTTTACTTACAAAACGCTTCCGCATGATTTTAAAGTTTGAACTTTGGTTGATTTATTTTAAATGTGGCATATAGAGTCGTTCTGAGTAACTATTGATTGTGATCCTGGTTTGTTCACACGCCTCGCGGTAAAACTCTGCACGTGGATTTTGAGGGTGTGACACGAAGAACTAGGACGAATGAAACCCTTCTCGGATAGTTCTTGAAGTTGACTAGAGAGTTCTTGCATTTCCGATGGTGCAAGTCGATATGGTGACTTAGCCACGGGGTTTGCTCCCGGTATCAAGTCAATTTTAAACTCGACTTCACGCACAGGAGGTAAACCACTAAGGTCATCGGGAAATACTTCAGGAAAGTCTCGTACGATAGGGACATACTTAAGTTCTTTTCCTTTGACTTTCGTGTTGACCACGTAAGCAAGAAAGCCATATAGTTCTTGCTTAGGCACTTTCGGGCTTGAGTGCACGACATAAGTTTAAGCCCTTTGGAGGATCTTTCACCGAACACTTTCAATGTATCTCCAGAGGGTAACGGTATACGAATGCACTTCTCGAAACAAATGATTTCGGCATGGTTTTTGGCTAACCAATCCATACCAACGATGACGTAAAAACTTCCAAGTTTCATAGGAATAAGATCGATAAGGAAATCATGCGCGTCAAGACTTAAGATGCAATCACGAATAACGACATCAACGGTGATCGGTTCTCCATCGGCAACTTCAATGGTGAGAGGTCTTTCTAGTTTCGTATGTGGCTTAGAAAGTATGGGTTCAAACTCTAACGAAAAAAAACTCTTATCGGCTCCAGAATCAAATAGGATATAGGCATAAGTTTTATTAATAAGAAACATAACTGTTCAATTTTAAAGGTATTTAACGATACAGGTAATGTATGAAAAGAATCAGATCACAAAAGTTAAAGGTAAGTTAACATACCATTCACCACATCGTTGTTTGCTTGTGCTTGATTTGCGTTGATGTTGAAAGCACGTCCTCGGGCTTGTGGAACATTACCCACAAGACAAGGGCATTGTGGGCGGAAATGATCAGGTTCCCCACAGTTGTAGCAAACACGATTTGTGACCACGGCGGCGTTGTTAGGTGCACGGTGGCAAGTCGCCACCAAATGACCATATTTACCGCATAAGGTGCAGATACGGCACGGTTGATCCCCCGGATGATGATACCTACAAGTGTTGCACATAGGTTGAGGACCAGCATAGGCCCTAGCCCCAGGAATTTGTGCCACAGGTGTTGCTACAGGTACCATTTGCCTTTGAGGTGGTTTGGGTGCAGCCACGGCATAATTGCGCGCCGGTGTGAACTTGCGCTTCTTGTTGTTGTTGTTGTAAGACGGTTCAACTTTAGTCTCCTTAACATCTTCGGTAGCCGTCTTCTCTACCTTCTTTGCACCCTTCACAGACATGGTGCCCGCTCGTATATGGTTCTCGGTGAGTTGAGTGGTGATAGTAATGGCTTCTTCCAAAGTTGTGGGTTGGCTACCCACCACAGCATCTTGAATTTGGGGTGGTACACCCTTGATAAACTTCTCGATGTTGCGGGGGACAGTGTCGACCATGTGAGGCAGCAGTATACTCAACTCATGATGCCTAGTTGAGTAGGCCAAATGATCACCATCATTTTGCTTCAAGTTCCAGAATTCTTCTTCCAACTTTTGCAATTCACTTCTCGGGCAGAACTTCGCGATGGCGATGTTCTTGAACTCTTCCCAGGTA
The DNA here is from genome assembly GCA_025215565.1 of Flaveria ramosissima. Lineage (NCBI taxonomy): Eukaryota > Viridiplantae > Streptophyta > Magnoliopsida > Asterales > Asteraceae > Flaveria > Flaveria ramosissima. The sequence goes on along the minus strand of JACVEC010000028.1, from coordinate 78,566 downwards.
AGTGCTAGCACAGCTTCAGGACCACGGTTTCTCTTCTCGCTATTCCACCAGGTAAGTGCCCTTTGTTGGAGCATACTAGTGGCATACCGAACCTTGAGTGTCTCGGGACACTCACAATTGATAAAAGTATTCTCCATGCTCTCAAACCACTCAAGAAGAGCAGTGGCTCCTTCCTTGCCACTAAAACTAGTGGGCTTGCAAGAGCTAAAGTGCTTGAAAGTGCAAGTTTGGTTGTTGCGCCCTTGGTTAGCACTATTCTCTCCTTGACCATTTCCATTGTTGCTAGCGTTGGTCATTAAGGTGCTATTGAGTTTAGCAACCATGGTCGGAACGACAACAGCCATTTGTCGAGCAATCATGGCGGCTAGCTTACGATCGGAACTTCCACGCTTTCCATGATGACGAGACATGCTGGAATATACAAAATGAGTTAGACACGAGAAAGAGATTAACAAGGATTATAATTTAAACAAGGATAAGGCAAGAGTTGTAAGGCACATGGAATGGTTCCATTTGGTAACGCATTACCATTTGGAAACGTTGACACGTCAAGGTAAATTGACCCATTCGCCTTAGAAACTTGTGTATGTTGACCATAGTTTATCACTCATCCCAGAAATCCCCAGGTAAGCATAACTAGTCCCGTAGGATTTATGCGATATGCTTGCCTTAGCCCGAGGGCCTTTTGCCAGGAAATCCAGAATACAGGTGTCTATGAGTCACATAAATTTCTTAGGTTCATGAAATCAAAACCTTGATGAGATTTTCATAGATTAGACATAAGTCTAAAGATCCAAGTCATAAGCATAAGTATACGATTCCACGTGTCGTCGAGAATAAGATTAAGAAGTTTTATTTTTTAAGGAGAGTCAAAGAGTCAAGGATAAGTTTAGGGAGACAAGTAACAAAGTATTAACAATTATAAGGCAAACCTATGCTAAGGCAACAAGTTGCACATAAGTATGGCATAGCATTATGTAGCATGCAAACAATATATTTTTTTACAAGAATAATAATATTATTCTATAAGGTTCATGCATAAACTATAGTCTAAGTCATCATTTCTAATAACCTAAATCCCTATAGTTATGGGCTCTGATACCAATCTATCACACCCCAACCTTGACAGCGCAATCGTCGAGATGTGAGGGTTAAGATTGTTCACAGCCACATAACGCTATATTTAAATGTAAATATTAAAATTATAAGTTTCAAAGATATTGCAATCATAAGTCTCAAAAATGAAATAGTTCCAAATAAAACAAAGCATAACATAAACATTTTATTAATTTAACTAGGTCCAAGTCCTAGTTTTATTGCAAGCTTCAAAAGTTCACTTTAAACTTGAGGATGACCTGAAACATGATAAAAATAAAAGGTCAACTAAAAATAGTTGGTGAGTTTCCAATGTTTCATACATAATATAACAAGGTTACAAGTAGCAATTCATGTCATAGGTTATAAGTTAGCAAGGTTATAGAACACATATCGTTACAACCAAACCTCAACTTGATTACAAGTATATAAGATTGGCTAAGTGTATTTGGTTCCCATGATGAACAAGCATACGTCATAAAGAGTCGGCAATGCATCGACTTTAGCACCAAACCAAAGATCTAAGACGTCGCCAGGCTAGCAATAGTTAATGATTGAAAACAAAATATGTATCTCATATAATCACTTACAACACACAAATAACCATGACAAAAATATGAATTGCAAGTGCTTACAAGTCTCAAACGTTTATAAGTGTATGATGTATAAGTATCATGTTTCACCCCAAAATAGTGTGAAAAACATAAAAAGAGGCAAGAAAACTCACATGACGAAATAAGTATAAGAATGAAGATTGATAAGATTGATAATAAACGTTGTTCCAAGATGAACGTCACAAGGCACCTATATATAAGTATTTACAAGATTTAAGTTTAATAATAGAATTATTGATTTAACGAGAACTAAAGTTTCAAGTGGAGTTTAGGGATCTTTGTAGTAATCTAAATAATGTAACAAAGAAATATACCATTTATGTAAATTATTATAAAGAAAAGAAAGAAAGAAAAAAAATAACATTAAATCATCCATAATAGCTAGTGAAGTTTAAATATAAACTTGAATAAACATTTGAAATAATCATGGTTTTAACGATAATAATTTAATGGTAATATTTGGGCCAATAATAATTTATAAATTTTATTATTCAAAATCCATTTTAATAGAGATAATCCAAGAAAATGCTTTATTAAAAAAAAGATAATTAATTAATTAAATTTAGAAAAATCACATAAAATAATTTGATGTCTTTAAAAATATTTAAAGTTTACAAAAACCCTTTTTATATTTATTAAAAATTTTCTATAATTTATTTAAGGGTTAAAACCCTTAAAAAATAACATGATGATGCCCGGGTTCGAACCCGGGACCTCATGTGTGTGAGACGAGTACCTTAACCAGTGAACCAGGCTCTCAACCGCGATATGAATTGGTTTTTAATTCTTAAATATATAACCTAAACAAATCCCCAACTCACCAAAAACCCTAGTTTCGATTGAATCCGAAATTGAACCACCAATCGATGATGTTAAACAAATTATGGTTAGGGCTTTTGTTCCATGACTAAAATCGAGGATGTAAATATGTTTGATTACCTGCGTTGAAGACTAGTTTGTTAAGAATAGATAAAACCCAAGTCGTGACCACAACAATGTCCGATTGATATGCAAACGATGATGAAAACCGGATTAAATTCGTGTGCAGTTCCAGTAGACAACCAAGACTCGAAGCCCTCTATCAATTGGGGTCAATAATGTTCGAAAGGTAGTCTTTGTTCGAGTTGCAGGTTCGCGATGAAGGTGATAGTCGAATTCAATGGTTGTGTGTTTCTCAGGAGAAATTAGCTTGATTACAACGTTAGGGATGGATAGACGATTGTTTATGTTAAGTTAATTTGATTGTTATTATGCCTTGATATCCAAACGGCTATGAATTAAAGAGCTTCGGTTACTCGAATGAATGGGCTTTGTAACCGGTGTTTGAACACAATTAAGGTGGGTAATCAAGTTCGAATCACATACACGAAAGGTTTGGAATGATTTGGGGTCGTATTCGAAGGGTTTTGGAGCCTCGTCGGACTTGGCCGGAGTCCGGCCGGCGAGGTCGCCGGAAAATCGGGGTAATGGGGGCGGGTGGTTTGGGTTTTATTAAATTTACACAATTAGCCCTCCAACTTTGATTTCTTATCATTTTATGCATAAAACTTCTATTTAAAGTTTATAAAATGACATTAAGACCCCCTAAACTTTAATCTAACTTGTTAATTATTCAGGTATTATTATTATTATTATTATTATTATTATTATTATTATTATTATTATTATTATTATTATTATTATTATCATTTTTATTATTATTATTATTATTATTATTATTATTATTATTATTATTATTATTATTATTATTATTATTATTATTATTATCATTATAGTTATTATTATTAGTATTATTATTATAACTTGTATTTTTATTACTACTATTAATATTAACATAATTAATAGTATTTAATATTTTTATTTTTAACTTTCATATATTAAAAGTTAGTGATAACTAAAAAGAATAAGCATAAATAACACATGAGTTTCATAATTGTCAATAATGACCCTTATAAGAATAAACGAAGTTAACTTTTAGTTAAAAAAAAAAAAAAAAACGAGATGTTACAATAGATATAAGGGTTTACCTCAACATGGAAGCAAAACCAACCCTCGTCAAGGATCGTAACCAATGATTCTAGCTCTGGTTAGGATAGCCATCTGAAACCCACCGGCCGTACAAACAGTAACCATTGCCGACGAGAAGGGCAAAAAGACATCATTAGGTGTAGATTCGAAAATCCTAAAAAGGAATCGATAAGAGACAACGGCGAAATGGAAGAAATGGCAATCACACATCACTGCCAACCCCTATTACCGGTAAAAGACTATCACGTGTTCTACCCCAACCCAAAGAGGGGGTGGAGCGACGATTAGGCCTACTGCCAGCGCCACCGTCACATACAACACAAGAAGCGGACCTAAACACCTTAACCACTGTTTCCACTGCCACCATCAACATCTAATGGAACCCGGGTGCGAACCAAAGCCGGCGACGACATGCCGGAGAACAACATCGTCGACATGGAAGAGGATCGATGACACACCGGCCGATGAACAACAAGCGTAAAGAAATGACATTAATCGGTTGTCGAACAACAAAGGAGAGGCCAAGAAACACCACCGCCAACGAGGTTCCAGATAACCCTTGAATGAGGGAGAATAGAAGATGCGGTGGTGAAAAAATAACTGTTGATTCTCTCACAAATTATTAGTAAGGTATATATCACATCATAATACTTGTGCTGTTATTCAATTTGAATGTTAAACATTTATGTTAAATGTTTTTCCCATCAGGTTTGAGCATCTTTTCCGATAGCGAAAAATAAAATTCCAAGTCGAAACTAATAAAAAGTTACAAGGACCAAAACCGGCAAGAACAAAAACGACGGTACGCAAACGTAATCTATAGCCGAAAAGGGTAGTTCGAAGGAACAAGGGTTTCGACGGAGCCAATACAATAAGCCGACAATCAAATTTCTACGTTTAACAAGAATAATAATAGCGTACAAATTCTTCAATTTCTTCTCCCACAAACAATTGCACAGTGATTCCTCAATGAATTTGATCCTAACAAACGACGGAATTTTGAATTTTTGAAACGATAATCGCGACCCTGAAGAACAGAACAGAACACAACAGAACAGAATCATTGTGTGTTGTTTCGAAAGATGACGGGAAGAATTGCATTCAGATTCGCGAAGGAATGTTTGAATCAGAAGCTCAAATCAATGGCTGCTTCCATTGCTACACGTAGACATTATAGTTCTTCGTCTTCTTCGAGTTCTGCTGTTAAACCCAATGTTCCTCATTCCTCCAGAAAGGTTAGTTTTCTTACGTTGGAACACACACTAAATGAATGAATGATGTGAATAATGTTGCGTTTGAATGCGATTGACGAGTGTTGGAATAGGAGCTGTTTGCAGATGAAAATTAAAAGTTGTATTTCAAATTTGAATTCAAAAAGTTTTTAAATTTGATGTATGAAATCAAGTGGGAACAAACTTCTCATGTAAACAGTGACATTAATGCTTTGGAAGGTGATTAATTTAAGTAAAAACAAGTTTTTGCTTCATGTTTTATAAGAAAAATGAACTTTTAAACTTTTGCCATTTCATTCTGTTTTTCTCAACTTTTGAAGTGAAGTTTTTGTTGACTATAATGGAATTTATATAAGGACACAACCGCGGTGCTTATAGGCAGTTATTGATCAGAAATAATTTGGATTTATACGGATATAAGGTTCTGATTTGCATTTGTTTGGAACTGTAGGGAAGATTACTTACAGGATCCACCATTGGACTGGTTATAGCTGGAGGGGCTTATGCCAGCACTGTGGATGAAGCAACATTCAGGTACTTGATAAAATATCTTCTGAATATGAATGATATTGTATGGAATGACTTGATTGTTAAATAATATGGTATGATTTATTCTATGTCTTTTAAACAATGATAGCGTATGGGATGATGAGTGATTACACGATGTACAATCAAGGATACAAGTAGCTCATGCTAGTTAGTGTAATTGAATGTAGGTTAGGAAAGACCAAATTTTGTCTTTAGTATAATTAAAGGTGGAATACTGTTGGGTGTAGGCTTCGGGCGGATTAAATTTGGAGTAGTTGGGCTCGGCCGGCCAAAGTTCTAATTGGACTCAGTGTAGTTAGATAGTTAACTAAAGGGATTCACCCTAATTGTAGCCTATAAATATATCTTTTTGTACTTGTAATTATCATCACTCAATAAAAGAAAAACCCTAGCTGCCCTATGAGGACGTAGGTTGCACACCGTGACCAGACATCAATAAATCTCGTCTCTCTTATTGTTTATTGTTTTTATTCGCGTTTTCTAACAAATATGATGCTTAAGTGTATGTTTGTATATGTGTATGCAAGACCTTTCTAAAAATAACGTGTATCACTTATTTTTGTGTCAATGTGGAACAAACAAGTTCAAGAAACATATATTTGAAATGTTGTTTTGGCTATGAAGTAATGCTTGAAGAATATTTTAGAGATGGTAAATATGAGGAAGTTAACTACCGAGTTTTGATGGTGATTATGAATATAAATTAATTTTCTGCCAACATACCTGATAATATGAAGATTACAGTCAAAATTTCCTTAACATTAGTTCCTTCAACTAACTGAACAGGATCATGCAAAGTTTTTGACATAGCATATTCAACGTACGATAGCTTATGATTTTTAGCCTTTTAGAGTCCATTGTTTATATAGATTACAAGAAATAATAAGAAATATTTTTCCATGTGTGGTTAAGGTCAACAGTGGACTAGTTAGATTAGGTTGAATAATGTATTGATATGGATAATTGGTTAATCTAGCTGATGAAAGAAGTGTTTTTTTAGGGTAGTCCAGAGGGGTGTTATATTAGGCTGAAAAGAAAACTGAACCTTTTTGTATTTAAAGGTAAATGAATGTTCTTGCAATAAATGCTTAGGAATTATTATTATTATTAAGGAGAATATATAGAGTGCAATGATTAAATGATGCGACATGGGTCAATCTAGTTCAAAAACCATATTATTTTCAAATCTTAGACCACATATTAATATATTATTATTGAATTCTATTCTACTACTTCTAAAGTTTGAGGATATACATAAAACATGGCTAACTTGTCATATATATGGGTAGTTTTGGAACCTCGAAGTGGGGTTGTTTAGATTAATGACTTTCTTTGGGCAAATTTAAGTTGTAATGATGGTCGGAGATTGTTGAGCAATGCCAACTACCTTTATTATGAACTAACCACAATCAACTTTAGTATGTATCATGAGATGATAAAAAATAGGGTTCATGAAAATGGAGACGTAACCTCACTTTTGGTCATTGAACTCTTTAGCTAAATTTGTCAGTAGTCTTCAATTTAATTGATCTGCCATAAAATTGTCTTCTAACCCGAGCCCAATCAAGACTCCACAAACCCAACATTTGCTACCTATAAGTTTTTTTTGGTAGAAAGTTCAAGAGAACCTGTTTCTCGTTGTTCTAAAGAGCATCATTTTTTAATGCATTGCTGTATGTCGTGTTAGATAAAACCAGGTCTCGAGGCATAGTCCAAGGAATGCAATGTACTTTCAAAACTGATACAAAAGCACAATGGTTAGAGATAAGTTAGCATAGTAAATACAGACCACATGATATCAAGAACTTGTGCTGTTCTTAAGGAGGTCTATATGCAACATCATCTTTAACTTTGTAGTTAATTAGTCATTAAAAGCTTATTGTTTTTTGCGATCTTTGTATGGCCTAAAACAAGCTCCACAAAGTGGTTTCTTGTTTATTTAAGCAGTGCTATCTTTTGTCTCCCCACTGCTTGCAACAACTTTAACTGCATTGACACTACACTACCTGAAAATGAAGGAACTGAAGCTAACTTAGAGTTGACTGGTTGAGTTATATTTTCATCAGTCTTAGGTCATCTTGTTTACAATGTATTCTATTAGCATGAGAGGCAGGTCTACAAGTGTTGGATGACAACAATGCTAAGAGAGCTTAAGTGGGTTTTCAAATCGGTTGTTGGCTGTTGGGTTAGGGCGTTGGTTGATTTGAAGTTGACAGAAATGGGTCTGAATTGCTTCGGTTTTGCCAAATGGGATAACATGTGTTAAATCACTTACCTCAAATGCGAGGATGGTGATTGTGAGGAGCATTTTGGAAATGTTGGGTATTGGAACATGGATTTAAATGTAGAAGATGATAGATGGTACCAAAGTGTTGGAATGGTGTCCCTCCCAAGTGGTTGAGAGGTGTTGTGGACAAATGCTGTAGACTTAGGTGTAGGTTTACGACATGTGTGAGTTTGTCGTTTAAAAAACTTTGCGTAATACCCTCATTCTAGTTACCCTTTGTCCATGTTGAAGATGATTAGCAGCTGTTATAGTAACTAATAGTTATTTTATTTGTTTGTTGGATGTTGAGAATTATAGCTTTTTGTCGAGCTTGTTTAATTGAGTATGTATTTTTTTTTATATGTGGACGGCTGGACGCTATGACGTGATTTTTTTTGTTCTTTCAGGAGGGCTATAGAGTATTAATATTTTGGATTTATATTGTAAAAACTTTCATTTTCTTGTAGTTTACATGAAGATAGAATTAACACCAATAGTTATATGCTTGATTCGTTATATATGAGAAGGTCATTATTATGATGGTCAAAATGTTCAGTTCTGTATAATTTCTGGACAGAAAATATTTTTCACAACACACCTTAAATACCAATACTACCAATGCCCTCCCCAATGTAAAAAGTTTCTGTCCACAAAAAAAATTAGGACTCGCACCTTTTTTATCTCAATACCCAACAATCGAGTAAATCAATCATAACTACTACTAATTATCTTGGACAAGAAAAAATGATGATTGAAAATCTCAATAACAGTCCTTGAGTGAGGGTAATCCTCACAAATCATCATCATCTTCATCTGCATTAATTTTCCACTACCTGGTTTTGTCGAAAAGTGTTCTTCGCAATCACCATCCTCCCTTTGTTTTCTTTGCTCAATTAGTTAAAGGATCACCGCTTGCATTTCTAAAAACATATACTACGATATGAGGATATGCACGTATATAAACTCTAGACATGAGTCACCAGTAGGAAAATAAATTTGTGGTTCAAGGATTGAACCGATACCCATTTTTTGGAACAGCAATATCTCTAGAAAATGATTTTTTTTATTGCTCATGTATAATGTGTGGTGGCCTGGTGGGTAGTATGCATAAAATATAAACATAACATATAGAACACGCTTTTTTGCTGGAATAGTAAAGAGTAGGGTGTCTGTGAAATAGGACGAGGAATCTGACATTGTAGACAGTGTATTTGATTAGTAATTTTTTTGTTGTTGTGGTGTATATACACATTAAGTGACATTTCTCATAAGGTTACAAAATTCCTTGACAATTACTTAGGCTTTTGATAATGTTACTGAATAATTAACTTGGTTCTTAGCACGTGGTTGAAAAAACCTTTAATCGTCCCTCTTTTTATGTATATTGTATTTCTAAGCAGGTTGTTTAGCTATTAAAGCTCATGGTGTCAAATAAATAAGGACATAAATAAGGCCCAAAGTGGTCTGACATGCCCCGACCCTACATTTGCGGGAACCTCTTGCACTGGGTTTGGCCTCTGTTTTTTTAAGATATTTGAGGTTTAGTGGAGAAAATCATAGCCACATGCTAGTAACTTGCTACTGGATAATTCCAAATATGACAACATGCGGGTTGACTACCTACCTATGTTGCAAATGTAATACTCCAAACCTAAGGAAGCAGACTAGTGTAATATGTGTAATAACTTCTTTAAACTTTTAAGCTGGAAATGTGTTAGTTTGGTTGCTAAAGCTTATGGTGTAAAACAGACATCCTTTATGCTTTCCAATTTAATTAGCTTGTGTTGTCGTTTACATTATTGATTGGTAATTCACATGGGTAAGATATCTCTGCAGTGGCTGGCTGTTCAATGCAACAAAAGTTGTAAATCCGTTATTTGCATTGCTGGATCCAGAAGTTGCACATAACCTAGCTGTCTCTGCTGCAGCTCGTGGGTGGGTCCCTAGAGAAAAAAGGCCAGATCAGCAAATACTAGGGCTTGAAGTTTGGGGAAGGAGATTTTCGAATCCAATAGGTCTTGCCGCTGGATTTGATAAAAATGCAGAGGCTGTTGAAGGTTTACTTGGATTAGGTTTTGGTTTTGTAGAAGTTGGATCAGTAACTCCTATTCCACAAGAGGGAAATCCAAAACCTCGTATTTTCAGATTGCGGGATCAAGGGTATTAGTCGAATGTTTTTGTTAACCATTACAACCCCAATATTCTTTTATTAATACTTTTTTGTTTGTGGGCAGTGCCATAATAAACAGGTGTGGGTTTAATAGTGAAGGAATAGTTGCAGTTGCAAAACGGTTGGGTGCTCAACATGGTAAGAGAAAGCTAGATGAAACATCAAGTACTTCAGTATCTACTAATGATGATGTTAAACATGGAGGGAAAGCGGGTCCTGGGATCCTTGGGGTCAATATTGGAAAAAACAAAACCAGTGAAGATGCTGCTGCCGATTATGTACAAGGCGTGCATACATTATCACAGTATGCTGACTACTTGGTACCTTCCTCTCTCCCACTTATTTTTTAATGGGCTTTCTATAAACATCTACAACCCTGGTTAAAAATGTGGCTTCAGTAGATAATACTTTCATGCTGCAGGTAATTAATATTTCATCACCCAATACACCCGGGCTCCGCCAGCTGCAAGGAAGAAAACAGTTAAAGGACCTTGTTAAGAAGGTTTGGAATTAAGACAATAATGTGTGATTTAATCTAATTGTATGTTGATTGATTGATGGAAGAGCGTAAATCATATCCCCTTTTTTGCAATGATTAAAGGTTCAAGCAGCTCGTGATGAAATGCAATGGGGTGAAGAGGGCCCACCTCCGTTGCTAGTTAAAATTGCCCCAGACTTGTCTAAGCAAGATCTTGAAGATATTGCAGCGGTATTCATATTTGCTGCATAATACCTTTTCTCTTAAACTATTGGTTTCTTACGTGTTCCATTTTGATATTATAGGTTGCTCTTGCTCTCCGCTTGGATGGTTTGGTATGTCTTTGATTTAATCTCACAAAGGATTCAAAGAATATTCATGGATCTTGATATGTATATATATTCTCTTGTTGATAGATTATATCAAATACAACTATTTCAAGGCCAGAAGCAGTGCAGAGCAATTCCTTGTCAAAAGAAACAGGTGGACTGAGTGGGAAGCCTCTTTTCAATTTATCAACCAACATCCTAAAGGACATGTATATTCTAACAAAGGTGCATTTCGCTTGAAATATTACATTATCTGGTTACTTATACTTTTGTGATTGTTGCTTCTTGAAGTGAATTTCAGCATGAAGTTGTTCACGCCATAATAGTTTAAAATACTTGAAGAATTTTATATGCTTTCTATGAGAAATTGAAAAAACAAAAGAAAGAACAAAAATATTTTACTATATGTTCGGATCTGACAAGTGTTTTTATACGCTTAGCTTTCTTACTTAATCCTAATGACTAACATGATATGATGGTCTAAGTTGGCCACATTGAGATTGATATGTTAGGTAAAGATGTAATTATCTTAGTTGGTTAAGTTTGTTAATCCAGTGGAAACGTCAATAAATAATAACCAAGTTCTAACATTGTTCCAACTAGGTCCCACAAACCTTCTAAAAGATGTTAGTAAAAACTTAACACTAGCGGATGTGTCATGTGTGCATTTTTGGATTAGTATTTGTTAATTCCATGATGATTTATCTTGGTTTCATTATTTGCTTGAGAAGGGAGACTAACTGAATGTATGGTTGTTTGAGTGTCGTGATTGTTTTGATTTTTGTTTATGTTCCATTATCTGAAATACACACTTTTCTTGTTATTAGGGAAAGATTCCTTTGATTGGGTGTGGAGGTGTGAGCAGGTTCGTATCTGGTTTGCCTATTGTTTTCTTCGGTCCATGAGTATTAATTGTAATTATAGATAGATGAATAAATTTACTAAATGTTTACTTGATCTAGTGGTGAGGATGCTTACAAAAAAATAAGAGCAGGAGCAACTCTTGTTCAGCTTTATACAGCATTTGCTTATGGTGGACCTGCCCTTATACCTCAAATAAAGGTATCTTGTTGCATTAAATATTATCATGAATTATGGACAATGTATACCGATTGTGTTGCTTATGTGCATGTGACTGCACTTTTTCACCCTAAAACTGAAAAAAAGCTCAAGTTTATGGCTTTGTTGATCTGTATTCATAGAAGGATAAAGAACTCTTTCTAGGTCTCATAGTCAAAGACAAATAAATGTCAAATAAAAACTTGGTAGAGGTCTTAGGTTTGAATCCATCTCTACTAGTTTCTGCCTTTAACCCTGGGAGGCGACTTGTCCATCACAATCTGCTTTTTACATGGTCCTATTGATTAGCAAGGTATTGGTGGGGGCGTGGGGCGCGTGTGAGTTTTTCAGTGACGGGTTCTCACGGTTATAAGAAAATGGAGTCGGTTAGTTCATACAGTCTGTCTCTTTTACATAGCAGAACCGTTGTAACAGTGAAATTGGATGTAAGAGGAACATTTTAAGAGCATAGAGGGTCCTCAGCCTGAAAAAAAAAACAAATTATAATAATGCTACTATGGTCACATGTATCTCATGCAATGGAAGTTGTATATTGTCGTAGATTTTGCTTAGAAGGAAGTCAATGATATTGAATGTAAAAAAATGGAAGTGTGAAAAATGGTAACGGACTAGTGGACTTCTAGATCCTGAACCCTAAACCTTAAAGTCTGTAATTTTTGTTTTGCAGGCGGAACTTGCAGAATGCTTGGAGAGGGATGGTTTCAAGTCGGTTTATGAAGCAGTCGGTGCAGACTGCAGATGATCATGCTTAAATTATGACAATTTTGTGATGGTTTTGTAAAGATAAAATTGCATCTTCATAATCATATTTACACCTTCATCCTGAAGCTGTAGTTTTCAGGACTTTAGAAAATTATACATTCTTCCTATTTTTTATAACATGCTTGAGAGAGTAGTTGAAGGAAATTAACAATTTTGATGTTTGACTAATGCCCATAAGATGTTTCACATCTTTATCAGTTTCATTTTTCACAGGTTATAATTGTAAACAATGCGTGAAATGTGGGATTCTTGAGCCCGTGATATCCTATTTAATATTAGTTAAAAATATCAACTTGTTTTGAATTTTTAGGCGCACAATGCCAAAAGTAAATAGCTAAATTGCGTGATATGATATATGTTTAAATCTTAATAACAATTTATATTTATTCATGTATAACTCGTATTATATGCGCTTACGTATTGTGGTATTGGACCCATATGTAATTATACATATTATTTGTGATTATGTTTGAACCCTCTAATATAAATATACATTGAACACAACTACTACAACCACAACAAACATAATGTAATAGAAGAAGGGACTAATGTGGAGGAGGTGTTGCCATCATAAGACGTATATTTTAAGAACATATTGGGAGTTGGTGAGGAAAAAGAGCCTCACACCTTTCTACATATGGTGGTTTGTTCATACTCCAAATCTATGAATACGTCAACAACATTAAAAAAATCATTTATGTTTGGCATAACACAAGTGTTTGACTAATGATGCTACCATGACCCATTAAAGTCAATTAACCAACAGACGTTATTTTAACTATTTTTTATCTTCTTATTTTTTTTTTATCTTTTTATTTGATTCTAGCTTTTGTCTTAAATCTATTTGATATTGTTTTAAGAAACGAAACGGACCGGCCAGTCGGGCTAAAAACCAATCTGGTGTATTTGGACCATTTTCAATTGAAACGGCTCGTTACCAGTCGGACGGACGAACCTTTCGAACCAAACGGGGTGGTCGGACCGGATTTCAAAACCATTTTCTTGTTTTCTTTTTAAATTTAATTTTTTGATTACTTTACTAATTTACTATACATATTTTAGTTATTTAAGTGTTAATATTTTGTTGAAATTATAAGTCCACTCTAATACGTTTTCTGATTACTTTTTTTATTCTTTTGTCTTTTTCTTTTTAACATCAACAAGCTACAATAAATTTCACCTATGGCCTAGTTTCCCATAAATTACTATAACATCTATAATTCAACATCAATCACCCTAATCGACTCTGGCTTAATTGTTTACAACTTACCATCAAGAACCCTATTATAATAGTTATAACAATTTATATATTACTAATTCTGATGATTTATACGTTAGTATTAACTAGCTATAAAAAATTCATACGTGAAACACTGATAAAAAAGTATAACAAAAAGAAATACCGTTGAAAAATGAATCCTCGAATCAAAAGAGAAAAATAGCGAATATGTAAATGATAATTTTATTAAAGTTAATGTGCTAAATTGTAAATTGATTAAAAGAAAATAGAAGAATTTTTTTTTAAAGTTTAGGAGATTAAGTGTAAATTTGACTTAACCATAGAGTATAACTTATATTGTATATAATAGTTATAAAGTTAAGTATTTTAAATTTTTAATACAATAATAAATTATTAAAATTGTATTTAGTTATAAGCATATAAAAAGTAAATGTAGATTTAAATATTAACTTAAAATTTAATAAATAAAAAATACTACTCATTGAATTAAATTAAATAATCTATTGTGTATTAAATAATGTATTAATAAATAAAAGTTTATTAAATAGGGGTAAATTAGTAATTATTGCATTAAACACTTGTACTTCATGCTTAAAAAATGTTTGAGGTGTATTACACTTTATGCAAAATTACAAATATATTCATCTAAAATACTTTATGTATTATAGATTACCAACTCTTTTATCCATAAAAGTATTGTACATATGCATAAAGATGTTATAGACATGCTTTGGCAAAAGTAATGCTCATAGAGTCATAAAAGGTTAAAGAATAGTCTACAATTTACCTAATATATCTATTATATATACCAATTAACAAGTCATTTATACATTATGGGTTGTACCTAAGTTTTGATGGGTTGTATTCATTTTTTATTTTTTTACTTTTACATATTTTACAATCTAATCCCTATAACTTTGGTTCTTTATACTTTTCATCTTTTATAAAATTTTTGTTTTACGTTTTGGTTTAAATTTAACACGCAGCAACATGCGCGTGTGGTTCAACGTTTTTACGCGTATTTTTTCCTGTTTAACGGACCCATCACAACGTGCGGTTCTTAGATCAACTTAGCTATTCTTTTAATGTTTTACGATTCATGTGCGCGGTTCAACATTTTTGCGTCTACTTTTCGTTCGGTTTTATTTTTCTTTTTTATTTTTTAATACGGGTATTTCCAGTGTTGTTGTTCGTTGATGGTGATGTGAAATTTGTGTTACTCGGCATGTTACGCCCCCGCCGCAACGCGGAGGGCTTAATACTTGTTATAATAATAATAACCAATAATAATATTAATATTATATTAATATTTATAAACATTATAATTCGATATTCTTTTTTTATTTGAGTCTTGATAAAAATTTTAATGAAAAATCAAGGCGGTCAAATAAAATATATATGTTTACTTTATTCTTATCTACATTTTAGTTAAATGTTGCGGTGCTGACATAGTAAATAATAAAAAGTTAAAAAGGACTTGAAAGGCTAAAGAGAAAAACCAGACATTGATTGTTTTTATAGTTTAAATCTTAATTCATCGGTTATACTCAAATATATTTTATGTAATTTATTATTTTTTAAAATAACTGTAACATAAAACAAAAATATGTGGCAATTATTAATTTGAGTATAGTAATATTATACTATAAATTCCTACGTCTTTTAAATGCTCATGTTTTTTATATATCTTAAAATCGAGAGCTTTATTATCTCTATTTTAATTATAGTAATGTTATATCGTGTAAGTATGTTTTTAAATGCCATATTTCGTTATGTTTTAAAAAATAGTATACTTTAAAATCTGTATTTCATATGAGTTGTCTGACAAAAACGATGCACCTAAACATAATATTACATTAGTGCGTCTAAGGTGTCTAGGTCCAAGGCATGAATGATGAGTCCGACTATATGGTGGATTCAAACCACTAGAACGTTGAAATCCTTTATTTGATGGATTCCTTCACAGTTTGGAAGGATTGCTGAAATTCTTTATATGAGGGATTATAATAGAATTCATTCAAACCCTCGACGTGATGTGACAGTGTGGTATCACGAATGAGCTTATGGAACACCGCCCTCACCTGTCTTAGTGAGCGGTACAACATGGCGCGTTCATGAGTGTGTTGTCATGAATGAGGGAAGCTAAACGAGTGAGTGTGTTTTACATTGTGATTAAAAGGTTTTACATTTAGTGAGTGAATGAAGTCACTCGAATAAAATGTATTTCCATCTTTAAATGACAGTTGAATGAAAGTGATGTGACGTTTATATAGAGAAGAGATTAAATGAGTGGAGGAGTCACTCTAGTGAAAACTCCCTCCCTTTTTACTACCAATTTACACAATTAACTCTAGTTAAAATTTTATGGATTACGTTTAATCGAAAATCTGTCGAATGACCATGTACGAAATCATCCACGCAGAGTACCTTAAATTATGAAATATAAGCATCGTTGCATTATCTTCAAGGTCAAGGATGAACATATTTTTCTTCTGTATCTAATTGAAAAGGCAATATATTTGTATCTTTTTTATCAAGCACCATATACATTTTTTGGTTTACTAACTTCACTTGTAGGTATATTCGAGATACATGGACAGTGAAATAATGATATATATCGTGTGAACTAGGTCAATCCATTCTAACAACATTGATTAATTCTAATGAGAAGCAAATACTAGCTCACGTGTGAATCTAAACATTGCGTTTCAACCAAATTCAAACATAAATTAAAAAGCTAACCATATATTAACTACTAGTTTTATACGTATTGAATAAATAAAATGTTTAATACAATAAAAAATTATTATCTGTTTTAAAAAATGTTGTTTTTTATTATAACTCCGGATTTTAGTTATTTATATAAATTTTTATTTTTAAAACACCAATTTAAATTATTTTTTACTTTTAAAAAAGTTTGATGTTTTAGAAAAAATGATTATTTTACAAACTTTATTTCTTTAAATAACATTAATAAAAAGATCACTTTCTATTGTATTTGTAAAACTAGTGATCTAAAAGAAATTTAAATAATATAATTAGTAATTTTATTTAAATATTAATAGATGATAAAAGCGGCAAAATTTTGATGGGGAAAAATACGATGTTGTCACATGTCTCTCATATATACATTTTATTATAGTAGAAAGATTGTTTCAATATGAATCAAATGTAAGTTAAACTGTAAAAAATAAAGTTAAACAAAAATATATCAATCAGTATCTACTTAATTATTATGTATGCTTATTATATTTTAATTTTAATTTAAAATATAATATTACTATTCGATTCGGTGTACCCATCAATGATTTTAGTTTTAAAACTCGATTAGTTGGGGTTTTAATAAAAACTTCCAATAACCAGGATTAATTTCACTATTTCCTAGTTTTTTCTTTATTTTTAATTTTCCAAAGATAAGTTTTAAAATAAAAAAATATGAATATGAAAAGTATAAGAAATGAATCTTAACAATTTGTCAATCAACCGTTGAAATCAAATTATGAAAAAAATTATTGAAAATGTAATTAATGCATATCACTTTTGTTATTTTTTTTCAAATTTACCCAACTTTTTAACGTTTAAATATTAATATACATCAATTTTTTGTTATAAAAATTAAACCATAAAATGAGCGTTATCATCTTTAAAAAAGTACAGTATCATTATATACAAAAATAAAAAAAATTATGTTTTCTATTTATTGTGATTTATATTCGTCATCGTGTCTTTTCGTTCGTCATTGTATTTTACTAAACACTATTGCGGTTTTCTGAGATGAGGAGTCTTGAAAAATACAATGATGAAATAAACTTGTTGTGTACTTTTAGTGTGTAAAATTAATAAATAACACTAATATATCTAATACATTACATATAATAAAAAATAATAAAAAGTTAGAAAACATGTAATATAATGATGAGTGTGTCGTTGTATTTTTTCTGCTTGCTAATATTATTGCTGAGCATTTTTTATAATAGGTTTTAAAAAAACACGCTGATGAAATAATATTATTGTATTCTTCTAATTATAAAAAAATAAGAAAATAACAACAAAATTTATATAATATTTAAAAACAATGACAAAAATAAAAATAAAATAATCTAATACGTAAAACACGATGTTGAATATATATAATTACAAATGATGAAAAATATTTGATACAATGACCTGACGTGTTAGACATAATAACTTGATGTATTTAACATAATAACTTACCTTTTCTTTTAAAAACAATAAAAGACAAATGTAACACACATCATTATTTTTTGTTTTTTAGATTAAATAATGGTATTACTGTCTGTTTGATAAAACTGACTCAGTAAGATCTGACTGAGTCAGAAGCTGACCTAGTTAGAAGTTCTGACTGGGTATGCATTTGACTGAAACTTGGCTGTTTGATTCAGTATCTGACCAATTCTGGTGAACGATAAAAATATAAAATTTATAACATCCACCACCACCATCACAATCCCACTTCCACCGGTCAACAATTTTGACTTTCCCAAAATCCTCAAATGTCTCCTTCACCACCACCGCCACCACCTTCACCACCGCCATCACCTTCACCACCGTCGCGCAGGCGGGGAGACCGAGGGGAGACCGCAGGTGGGTGATCGGCCGAGGAGATGGGTCGCGCAGGTGGGGGCGGCCGAGGAGATGGGTCGCGCAGGTGGGGGTCGACCGAGGAGATGGGTCGCGCAGGTGGGGGTCGGCCGAGGAGATGGGGTCGCGCAGGTGGGGGTCGGCTGAGGAGATGGGTCGCGCAGGTGGGGGTCGGCCGAGGAGATGGGGTCGCGCAGGTGGGGGTTGTGCAGGTGGGGGTCGGCCGAGGAGATGGGTCGCGCAGGTGGGGGTCGGCCGAGGAGATGGGGTCGCGCAGGTGGGGGTTGTGCAGGTGGGGGTCGGCCGAGGAGATGGGGTCGCGCAGGGAGGGACAACACCCCTTTCCTGGTCAGCATGTTTCAATTGAGGGTCTGGGTCGAACCCACGGACCCGATCAGCCCACCACACAGGCACATCAAACACGCTGACCGGCTGACCAAGTCAGCCAGTCAGCCCGGTCAGCCGGATCAGCCAAAATCAAACAGCCCCTAAATAACCCTTGAGGTTTAGGGAACAAATCTTGGTACTCAATACAATCTCAAAATTATAACCAAGAGCCACTAAGATTAAAAACTAAAAATGCCAATTTTATTTTATTAACATCTTATCTTTAGGACATAAAAACAAAACCAACATAGTACCAAAAAGTGTGAACCTAATTAAAAATTCTAAAATTATGCCGCCTTCAATCAAAAATATTTTTATTAATCACTGATATTTTTGAACTTACGATTTTATAGCTCGACGAGGATTTTGTCAAATGAAATGGTTTTGTCGTATGAAATGGGCAACACTTGGAAGGTAGTCTTTTATGTCTTTTTAGTGTTTCTTTATTTTAAGATATTTAGAATTAATTGTGGTCTTAAAATTGTTGTCCTTGTTCCTTCAAGCATGTACATATATTTAAGGGGAATTATATTCCACCTTTTAAATTTGTAGCGGTGGAAAAGAGGCGTCATACATATATGTTTCATTCCACGTGTTCGATGAAATATGTTAATCAATGTTTACATCAAATATAAAGTAACATCCAAATTGAACATTATAGATTCATCACTTATGTATGAAGCAAACATTGTTTAAATTTTTGAGACGAATGTACTACACGGGTGAATTAATGTGATTTAAATTATTCAGTTAATTCCTAAAATCAAATTTGATTTTAGGAAATTCTTGAATTTATACTAACGTAATTGTTTACTTCATGTGAATTTTAGTTTCTACTTCCTAATGACTAGTATATAAATTTAGACAAAAACATATCTCGTGATACGTCTACATAAAAATAACATATAATGTCTGGTTCAAGTAATTTAATTGATTTAATTGCGCTTAATATATTTTAGTTTGAGAAAAAGAATCGAAATATAAATTTTCAAAAGCTTCGTTTAGGCTTTTCAGCATACTTTTTTTAATACTAGAAAGGAGTAAATTTATACTTTACCAAATGTTTTTTTTTAAATGGTGAATGTGAAACTTGCATTAAGTAGATTCGTTTAATGTAATTCCGGAGTATGCATAAGACAAATTTACCGTTAATTTTTTTTTCAAAATGATTAAATATTAATCAATGAACATGATTAGTTTTTTATATAATTATAGGGTTGTCTAGACAATTCTCAATATGAACTGGCATATACAAGATGGATTCATTTTTAAAAAAAGTTAAGATGGTTTGAAGTGTGTGAAGCAATAAAACACGGTGAGAGATTACATAAATATGTTCTACTAATAAGGTAAAATTTTGACGGAAAAAAAACATAGGTTAGATGTATCCTTGTGTAGGTTACAATGCATCTTGTACTACGCGAGTGCATGAGTTAGACGTATTTTTGTTAAAAGTCTTGGAGCACTATTATACACAATTCATCAACACCTTTAAAATAACCATTCTTTTAGAAAAAATAAAATACTTGATTTTATTTTTAAATATAGAGTTAATTACATTAATAGTCCTTGTGGTTTAATTTAAAATAACAAGTTTAGGTACTAAGTAAAAAAAAGTAACAAGTTCGAGTACTCACTTTTAAATTTGTAACAAGTTTGAGTATTAACACTAACAGACGTTAAATTTCTGTTAAATATAAGGGTATTTTGATCTCTTCACCTTAAATGACTTATTATGTAAATTAGAAGGACTATTAGTGTAATTTATATATATGTATATATTAACACACAGACACACACACACACACATATATATACATATATGTATATAATATTTTCACATCTATACAATATTAGTTTCTTCACCACCGCCGTTGCCGGCCATCACCGATGGTCGCCACCGTCGCCTATCACCGTCGCTCACCACCGCCTCCACCTAACGAAACCTTCACCATAACACGAAACCTTCACCTCTTCCAATTCCATCGTTGACTCACACCATTGTCAACAGTGGATTTCGCATAACCCACCAAAAATACCAACATCTTTTTACAGTAATTCTTCCCTGCAAATCGACAGACGAACGCCATTAATAGACCTCAACCAATGCCAAGAAAATGCCTTATAATTTACCTCTCTATATTCCATATTTAATACCCCTCTATCTGTAACTCTTATATACCTTCATCTACATTGAATTAGGATCATGGGGGCAGGAAAATGGAAAGGAAGCAAGGGTTTTTCTCTTCCTTGAGACACGATTTGGTCCGTGTTTTATCGCCGGCGAGGTCACGTGCTAGAAGTCCGGCGAGGAGTGGATCGTCAGTGATGGGGCTTCTCCGTCAAAAGCCTAAGCACGTGTCACACTCGGAGCTGGTGGTCGGGAGATCAGGGAGTTTGAACGGGGAGATGCTGGCGTCGATCAAGGGACCCGATCCGGTCGCTTGAGAAATTGGGAATTCCAAATAGGTCGGGTATTGGGAACTGGATAAAGGGAAAGCTGTCTAGGTGGAGGCGGTGATTGTGGGTGGTCATCGTGGTGCTTGTGGGTGTTCGATGGTGGGCTGGTGGCAGGTGGGCAGGAGGGTTGGGTGGCGAGTCCGGTGGCTGATGGCCGACAAAGATAGATGGTGGTGATGATGGGTAGATGGTGGTGATGGTGTGTAGATGGTGGCTGGGGGTTGGATTTTTTCAACTTATAGGTAATTACACAAATGGTCCCTGAAAAGAGACATATAGAATTACTAAAGTAGCCCCTTTAGGGGTACTTTAGTCATTTTATTATAATTTAACAGAAAAACTAACGTCTGTTAGTCTTAATACTCATTCTCGTTATAAATTATAAAGTGAGTACTCAAATCTGTTACTTTTTTTGCTTAGTACTCAAACTTGTTATTTTAAATAAACCTCAAGGACCATTCATGTAATTAACTCTTTTATTTATAATAAAGTATATAGAAGATATTCACGTTTTTAGAAAATGATGAAACTAATTAACTAGAAAGTAGAAACGAAAAAAATGTGGCTATTCCTCTTTTCCCCTTCAAGCCGTAAGTATCTTCTAGTTAATTACGAAATTTCCGTTCTTATCTTAAACACAATTTGACTTAATCAGTGATTCACAGTTTTTTTTCCTTCTTTTTGTATTTATTATTCTTTGTTTTCTCCCTCTGTATATTTTTTTATAAACGGCAAACACTTATATCTATTAGTAACTCTTAGATCTGTTCTATTGTTTACCATAATATTCAAATATTTTATCTCATGCAAATACAAATTTAATTCAAATTGTTGACCTAACTTCTCTTTAGGATTGAGTTGGTGACAATGCACAAATATTGACCTTTTGGTTTAAATATACTTCCATAAACAAGGTAATTAGAAGATTGAGAAAGTTAATAAGAAAAAAAAACGAGAAAGTTAAAGACCAACTTTGATGCAAGAATTATTATATTATTAAACAAGAAGTTTGAGGTTTGACTTTACAATCAAGAGTAACAGTATTTAGATTTAAGTAATTTTTATAAGAAAATGTTTGATTGACTTCAATGATACTATGTGTCAAGTAACATTCTTTGAATAAAATATAAATTTGCGAGAAAATGGCACATGCCTTCACACAAGGCAAACTTAGGTGGTAGGTTACGATGTTACGTGATACTACTAAATTAAATTATTTACATCTTTTGTATCTAAAAATCACTAAACATCGAGTAGAACTTTCCAAAGGATCATCAATATATATACAAGTTTTAAGATAATAAATATGATCAGATTTATAATATCACTATATTTATGTTATTTGTTTATATCACAAAATTCGTATTACTCGAAGAACTCAACAATTACAAGAAAAAATGATTACAGAGAAGATCTTGATGACTAATAACCTTATTAACAAACATTAACAAACTATTAACTACCAAATGACCTTTAGAAAAAAAACCTACACAATCAGCCCTTACACTTTTAGCTATTACAATACGGACCCCAAACTTTATAAAATTGAGATTCTGCAGAATTATATATCCAACAAACTCTCCCCTAATTAATTCTAAGAATTTCTAGGCATATACTCTACACCAAGAATCATCCGCATTTCAGCATATTTCATCCTTGGCAGGGCTTTAGTAAGTATATATGCCTTCTGCATAGCCCCTTCTACAAACTCAACCCGAATTTAATTGTTCTCAATGCAATCTCTTATAAAATGATATTTGGCATCTATGTATTTTGATCTGCCATGAAAAACTGGGTTTTTCATCAAACATATGCAACCACAAAGCCAGACAAGCAACAAATGTTGCTGCCATAATCTCAGCTTCACAACTTGAAGAAGCAACGTGGACTATTTTTGAGAATTCCATGAAACTGGGCTGCCACCGTAGTAAAACACATTACCCGTGATACTCTTTCCATCACTCTCACCAGTTGAATAGTTATTATCACTACACTCAATTAGGCTACCTACACTCCTCGAACCATACTTGATCCCATAGTGAATAGTTCCCTTTACATATCTAACAATATGCTTAACCGCCTTCCAAAGTTCTTCTTGTGGATCTTGCATGAACCTGCTCATGTATCCAACGGAATACATGATATTAAGCCTACTCTGAGTTAGGTATCTTAGAGATCCAATCAACTTTCGATAATCAGTGGGATCTACACATACTCCCTCTAGCTTATTACAAAACTTCACACCAGGTTCCATTGTAATCTAGTCTCATTACACCGATTGGATCCTTTGAATCAAGAGAGCTTTTGGATGTTTGTTCTTTTTCCCGAAGCTCTGATACCAATTGATGAACAAGGTACCAGAAACTATGAACACAAAATTTGTATTACTCAAAGAACTCCACGTTTACAAGAAAAATGATTACATGGTGGATATTAATGACTAACAACCTTATTAAGAAACATTAACAGACTATTAACTACCAAATGACCTTTAAAAGAAAAAACTACACAATCAACCCTTACACTTTTAGACTATTACAATACGAACCCCAAACTTTATAACGTTGAGATTCTGCAAAAGTATATATCCAACATAGTTAACCATAATGGAATATTTAGTTTCTTAATACGTTGTGTATTAGTGCTTTATCGCAATCAATCAATCACAATAATAAGAATTTTTGACAAAAAAGTAATGAAAAAGGTTTTTCATTACAAATGCTTCATTCCATATAGTAAATAAATTATAGAATACAACTTAAGAAAACAAATAGTCTGTGACAAACACTCTAGCTATCACATATGGAATTTTCAAGAAACGCTTGACATGATAAATAATGGTACAATATATTGGATACATTACTAGCTGGTGTATTTATAGACAAGTTGGAAGTATGAAATTTTACCATTTAACAATGACATATGGCTTTTGCTAAGAGAAAAGTCTGCTTCAACAATAGTTAGTTGCCATGTGGTAACTTGTCTTCATAAGTTGAATGCATTTATTCAATGGGAACTTGTCATCAATAGTGGCAAGTTCTATAAAACCTTCATCAGATGTAAGTTAAAATACGATTGATAACTTACCTCATTAGTCATTATCAACAAGCATCAATAGCGGCAACTAGCATAAGCTTAAAAAATATCCTCAAGAGACATCTTCATCAATGATAAGTTTTCGTCATTCATCAATGGTAACTTCCCAACGTTATAGGTCTCATCACATCCAAGAATCCACCAGAGGCAACATGTGACAAGTTTTATTAGCAGTAACTTGTATTTAGTGGAAAGTTAACTTGTTAGGGTTAAGAAACTTGTCGACAATTTCCATCAACAACATTACTCGTCAACACTTTCACTCAGATCTTGTTGGCACCAATCTATCTTCAGAAGGTTTTTTCATCTGAAGTAACTCACCATCAAGATATTTAAAACTAAATAATTAATGAGTACTCTATAAGTTAGGATTGAATTAAACCAAAGCAATTAATTTAATCAAGTTGATTCTCAGTTCGCGAAATCTAAAACCAAACCGCTCAAACTAATTAAATTAAAGCAAATGAAGCTATAATTCAATTGGTTATGTTTTACTATTCGATAACTTTATGATTCTTATATTACTCATACAACAAAAGTATAAAACATTAATTATAAGTTGTAAAATAATGAAACTATGAACCAAAATTACAAGTTTATTGGTATATGTCATGATCATACAAAAGGTGAAGTTGTTCGACTCTTTTAGTAATATGTCCAAAATCCTTAGAATCAACGACTTGAAAAGCCTTATGTCACGACCCGCCTAAATTCAAATCGCATTACTCGGATTCCGGAAGTTTCCGGACACATATAGATGCGTTTAGAGCTGCCCGGAAGTCTCCGGAACAGCCCACACGACTCTGGAACACCGTAGCATCATTTCAACACTCGGGAGCAGCCCTAAAACAACCAAGAAAGGCCTGGAATTTTCCAGCCCTAGAGCTGCCAAAGAGGGCTCTAGAAAATTCTTGTAATGTCATGGATAGTTGTCATAGAAATGTCTAGAAAATGCTTGTAAAGGTCTAGGGTTAGAAGTCTCTAGATCATGAATGATCTAGAGACACTAGACAAGTATAAATAGGAGGTGTTAGGCTCATTTGTAGTCACCCAACACCACTCAAAACTCATACAAGTCTTGTAATACTTGTAACCCTCTCTTGTAAACATCCTTGTAAGCAATACAAAGTTGTTTGTATTACTCGCTTGCAAACGCTTCCGCATTGTTACTTGAATTACTACATCATTTGGGTCACAAAAGCTGAACTTAGATCAAGTCTAAGTGCCGCACGAGAGTTGAAGAAATCACTCCGTGACAAGTGGTATCAGAGCAAGGTCGGTTCATTTGGGAATGGCAACCGAAACAAGCAAACTTGCATCTGTTGAAGACAAACGGGGACGTGATGAATCCCAGAAGGGAACAAAGAAGGATCGAGGTACTTCCAAGGACCGCACCTTGGAAAAACGAGTTAATGATCTGGAGGCAGGCCTTGTCGAAACAGGATCGCAAGTCGACATCTGTCTCCAACGCCTAGACGCATTGGAGGAAGATTTTAGTGAGCTCCGGGAAGGACTCAAGGCTGCAGTGGAGCTACTTCGAGATGAGGTAAAGCTGATAATTAAGGATGCAATCAAAGATGTTACTACCAAGCTACAAAAAGACATGGATGAGCTGTCAAGCGACATGCATCGGAGTCTAATGGGCTTGGAAGCTAAAGTTGTTGATTGCAATAAAACCATGATCACGACTGGAGGTAACGTCGTGAACTTTACACCGAGAGTTGAAATTCCCAAGCCATCACCGTTCTTGGGAAAACGAGAAGCACGGGCGGTTGATGATTTTATTTGGGAGATAGAGCAGTACCTAGGTGGGGTACAAATCTTGGATGACGCCACCAAAATTAAGACAGCTACAATGTACCTTAAAGATACAGCGGCATTGTGGTGGAGACGCCGAAGCATGGATATTGAACGAGGTACGTGTACTATCAAAACTTGGGCTGAATTTGTTCAAGAACTTAGAAGACAATTTTATCCGGTAAACGCTGAGCACGAAGCCAGAAGTCGACTTCGTAAGCTCAAACAAACCGGGACCGTCAAGGATTATGTTAAAGAGTTTACAACACTTGTCCTTGAGATTCCGGATTTGTCGGATAAAGACTCCCTTTTCTTCTTTCTCGATGGATTACAATCATGGGCCAAGATAGAATTGGAAAGACGAAGTGTTCAAGATCTTGCTTCAGCCATTGCAATAGCTGAAAGCTTGATTGATCACAAAGAGAAACGACCGTATAGGCCCATGAATGAAGAAAGTGATGACGAGAAAGGTGGGGGAGTTAAGCCCAACCATGATCGGAAGGTGGAACAAAAGAAACCACCCCGATACGACAACGAAAGGCGTCCTCCAAAATTCTGTTTTATATGCGATGGACCGCATAACGCTCGGGACTGCCCGAAGAAGCAAAGTCTGCAAGCCATGGTGGCTAGAAATGTTGATGCATCCCACGAAGACAAGGAGGTTCGTCTCGGGGCAATGCAACTACAGGTATTGAATGCCTTAACGGCACACGAAGGGAAGCCGTTAAAGATGGTTAACTCCTGCCCAACAGAGCGCAAGGGCAACATCACAATCACAGAGGCAAAAGGACTTCAGTTTGTGAACGTAGAAATAAATGGACGACTTGCAAAGGCACTGATCGACACCGGAGCAAGTCACAATTTCATAACACGAGAAGAGGCTAAACGACTCGGCCTAAGGATATCTACACGAGATGGATTCCTCAAAGACGCCAATGGGAACACTAAAGCAATCGAGGGAATGTCATGGGCTGTCAAGACCAAGATCGGGACATGGCAAGGAAAGCTCGATTTCTCGATAGCACCATTAGACAACTACAGGATCGTGCTCGGGATGGACTTTTTTCGGAGAGCAAAAGCCGTTCCAGCAACATTTCTAAGTACTTTGTACATCGTCAAAGGCGATCAAGTACACACTGCCGTGATGGAGTCAAGTCATCAAGGTAAAACACTATCCGTCTTGCAACTCACGAGAACAAACCGAGGGTCATGCAAGAAACACGACGAGGACGTCGTGGGTTTAGGTGGGGAGAATGTCACGACCCGCCTAAATTCAAATCGCATTACTCGGATTCCGGAAGTTTCCGGACACATATAGATGCGTTTAGAGCTGCCCGGAAGTCTCCGGAACAGCCCACACGACTCTGGAACACCGTAGCATCATTTCAACACTCGGGAGCAGCCCTAAAACAACCAAGAAAGGCCTGGAATTTTCCAGCCCTAGAGCTGCCAAAGAGGGCTCTAGAAAATTCTTGTAATGTCATGGATAGTTGTCATAGAAATGTCTAGAAAATGCTTGTAAAGGTCTAGGGTTAGAAGTCTCTAGATCATGAATGATCTAGAGACACTAGACAAGTATAAATAGGAGGTGTTAGGCTCATTTGTAGTCACCCAACACCACTCAAAACTCATACAAGTCTTGTAATACTTGTAACCCTCTCTTGTAAACATCCTTGTAAGCAATACAAAGTTGTTTGTATTACTCGCTTGCAAACGCTTCCGCATTGTTACTTGAATTACTACATCATTTGGGTCACAAAAGCTGAACTTAGATCAAGTCTAAGTGCCGCACGAGAGTTGAAGAAATCACTCCGTGACACTTAGCTGTCTTCATCAAAAACTCTATATGTGTATGTAATTAATTAGTTTATAATAATATTAATAATAATGTATATTACTATATAAAAACTTTGGTACACAATTGTGATTTTACAAAAATTATTAAGACATTTAATACAACTTTTAAGCATTAGGTACAAATATTTTATGCAATCATTTCTATTTTGTCTATCATCAAATAAACTTCTTCGAATTAATACATTGATTAATGCATATTATTAATACATTATTTATAAATATCAGTATTTTTAATTCACTATATTATATATTATATTATCTATAATAATTTAAATTAACATTTTTACTTATTAATAAGTATTATCTTATTTGAAAATTGAATTATATAAAATTTATAATTTAATATCTTATTTGAGTACTTAACATATAATTACTAAATACTTTTATAATAATAATGATAATAATAATCTATATCTATATAATCTATACTATTATATAAAACATTTGATGATAACACCCTTGTACTTTTACTCAAAATTTAAAACACCCAATATAAAATTTTAAACATAAGTTACAAGTGTTATGTACAACAATTTATATTTTATCCATATTTAGTAATTTTCTTTCAATTAATAAATTATTTAATATACATTTATTTTAAGTATTATCTTATTATAATATTTTTAAATTAATATTAAAAATATATATTTATTATTTATATTTTTATAACTTAATACTAATTGATTTAAGTATTATTTTATTTAAAATATTTGAGCATATAATCACTAAATATTTACATAGTTATAATAATAATAATACCTAAATATATCAACGTTTAAGATATATCGAAAAGAGGCTCGATAACACCTGCACATCATTATATATAACAAATAGAAAAAAAATATGAGTAGTGAAAGTGTTTGTTTCTTAATGTTATCACAATAATTTTCTTTTTCTATAAACTAATAAAAAACCTATTTAATTTTTTTTTATAATTTTATATTTAAACTTGTAAGGCATTTTTTGAGACTAACATCAATACTTTCTCTCTTATTGTTTTTTTTTCACATTGATACTACTCAATTTATTTTTTTTTTTAATTTTATATTTAAGCCTTCGAGTTATGTCAAATTTATATATATCAGCTGGACATTTTTTACATATTATAGTTAAGCCTTCGAGGTATGTCAAATTTACATTTAATCACCTAAACTTTTTTTAAATTTTATTCTTAAGACTTTGAGTTATGTCAAATTTCTTTTAATAAATTTACAATAGAGCTCCTTAATTATAGTAACATCACCATTTACGTATTTGTTATTTTTTCTATGTTTTTTAGGACTTTTATTTTTATATTACATTTATTATCAGTGTTTTGCCATGTAATCTTTTTTCATATGCTTAGTACTAACATATAAATTATAATAATTAAAGTTTTCAACTTTTATAAACCATGCTTTATAGCTCGGGTCACACCCACTAACCCACTAGTAATAATAAACATACCACTATTTCATTTATTTGAACTCTTCCGTTCATACAATATTAACTATATTAATTGAATCAAACTGAAAAATATAGCCTACATATATAAGTCACTTATATTTTATATTATATACATAGCATCATAATTCTGTATATAATTTGAAAATATGAAAAATTCAATTTCATTTGTTTTAGACTTTTAGGTACATTTCTTTCTGCTCTCATAATAGTTTAGTTTATGAAACCTTAACAGTTATTAATGTCACATAGCATCATAATTCTGTATATAATTTATATTTTGTGGCAAAATATATCAAAACTATTAGACGTGAAGGATGAGATATAGAGCTCAAGACCTTTAAGATCATGGCTATGATGCTGACTTTAAATAGAATTATTAAAATTTATGGTTTTTTTAAAACTGATGAAACTATACCATTTGATGTACGAGCATCTTTTAAAAGACATGTTACGAGATCTGCCGTTCAAAAATAATAAATTAAGGGTCCGGTTAAATGGACACCCCAATATTTTAAATCAACACTCCAAAATTTCTATACGTGTCGTATAGCCCCATACGCGTCGTACAGAGGGGTGGGGGTCGTATAGGGCTATATGTGTCGTATAAGGCTATATGTGTCGTATAGGGCTATATTTGTCGTATAGCAATTTGACAGCCCCCTGAATTTTTCCTCGTAGTCAGTGTCAAAATCTGCTATACGCGTCGTATAGCCCTATCTGTGTCGTATAGGGAGATCGTATAGCCTTATATGTGTCGTATAGCTCTCTGCAGCCCCCTTGAATTTTCCTCGTTTTCAGTGTTTTCGACCATATACGCCGCGTATGGATCCATACGCAACGTATATTAGGACTCTAAATTAATCTCATGTGACTAACCGCGTATGGACCCATAATCTCATGTGACTAACCGCTGGAAAAAAAACCAACATAAAGTCAATCCTTTTTTATAAAGTACATAAAATCAACTAATATGTATGTTCAAAGTGAAAGAATTAATAAACAATAAATTACAAGAAAAAAACCAGTACGATTTTGATACATTTCATATTTGTGACTTATTAAAAAGAAAGATCGTTACGTGAGTGGGTGAAATACTTCTTCATTATCCCCTTTTCATTTCCCTCATTTAAAAAAAAAATAATATAATTCAAAAATACATTATTATTACATAACCAATTTAATGATAAGACACCCATGACTGTTTGTTGTGTTTGTACATATCTCTATATCTTGTGAGTTTGGTGATCAAATTCATACTCACAAATCACCAATATTAATAATAATAATAACCCCCTTCTTCTTCCTCAATTTCACCATTTCATTTCATCAACATCCTCTGTTTGTTCATCCTCATCACTCATCACTTCGATCCTCATGGCGATTTCATGCTTGTCGAAATCAAACAAATTCATCACGCATAATCTCAAATCAAACAAGCTCCTCATGTCTCGATTCATCAATCGCTCTTCTTCGGTTAATGATTCGTTGTTTTCGAGTCATCGTATTCATACGATATCACGTCCACCATTACTGAATTGTTCTTCAGGATTTAGACCTTCGATCAGCTTCTTCCGGTGGTTCGAGTCGGTTTCCGGTGGAAGACGATCGCATACTGCTACGAGCTTTAGCGACGACATCGATCAGGTTCGTACTCTGTATTATCTTCGTCACTGCGATTTAGTTTGAATTGTTAAAGCCGTGACAGACTCTATTTACCTTGTTAAAGCCGTGAAAAACATAAAAAGTGTAAGGTAAGGTTGCGTATTTATGATTTTTAATATTATTGTGAAAAATTTTTTTGTGTTTTAAAAGCTTTGATTTGTTTTGATTCGGTTGGTGCGATTTTGTCTTAATGTGTATCACGAGGCTGAATATTTTTTTAATTCTTAATTGCTATTAAACAGTTGCGGGGATCATAATGGATTAATTGCCAATTGGCAGTTCTAACATAGGTTGTAGATTATTCGACACAAAACGTCGTTAAAGTTGAGCTTAGTTTGTTTAACTTAAGAGTTGTTGAGCTCAACTCGTTTAATTTGAAGGTTCGGTTTAGTCTGTTTGACTTAAGAAAACTTAAGCTTGAATCTAGTTCGTTTTAAGCTTAAGTCTGACTTATGAAAGATGTTAAAAGTTTTAGCTCTGACATGTTTATGATTTTAGTTATACATATGTTTTAATAATTTATTATTAATATTTATTTAATATTTATATTTTGTTATCTGTTTATGGATATATCATATTCATACAAGTTATAGGCACTTTTAACCAAACTCAATTAATGGACCTAAATTTTAATCTAGAGCTTCAGTTTAAGCTCAAGCTTATTTAGATTTTAGCTTTTAACATGTAGATATTGAGTAGTTCACAAGCTTTTATAAACTAAAGTGTATTTGCTTAAATCGCAAGATTTAATCTAAATTAATTGCTCTCTTAATTCTTTGAATAAAAGTAAATATTTGACTTTTGGTGTGAAAGTGATTTGAATGCATATGGTTGATTGTTGGATAGTTAAAAAGATTTTACAGGTTGACTTTTACAGCAAATGGAACAAAAAATTGACTTGTGAAACAATATGGTACTTTCTTTTTGACTGTTTAAACTTTGCTACAGTCAACACTTTGTCAACTTTGATTAGCAAGTTATTATTGTTTTCCTTAAGATCTGATTAAATCTAATAAAAAATATGTGAACCCTTCAATTAACTAATCTCATGAGTCATGAAAGTCAAACCTCACCTCCTAAAGAAAAGCATAGATAGTTGGATACATACCTACTTTGAAGTTATCAAACTAACTTTAGACATATAAAAACATTGTCTTGTTAACCTACCCCTCTTTTATATGGTATGTTACATGCCCGTATAACCCACCGCTACATTTCAACTTTTTTAATAAATTACAACTAAACGTTATTATATTGTAAACCAAATACATAATAGATTTTAATTCCTTTGAAGGTATTCTTTCAATTCTAATCAATTTGATACAAATATAATCTAAATCCAGTTTTTTTAAATTTCAATTCATTTCACAAATTTCAAGTCATTGAAAAATTTATGCGTGCAAACGCCTCCTAATGTAAATTTTCATTAGTCTTGAAATATTCGTAAAGCCTGAACAAAATTTGATGTAAACATTTGTCCTTATTAATATATCCATCTTGATACAGTTATCTACTGAAGCTCCTTTACAACAAGAACTAAATTTTCCAGGTGGAAAAGTTAAGTTCACCCCACACAGAATATTCACATCCGGTTCTAACGAGGAAAGGACTAATTGTTATCGAGTTCTAAATGAACATGGTGAGCTGATCGTTGATAGTGATTCGTTTAAGGTAAATCATAAAGTGATTTTTATAGTTATGAAGATTGTTTCCTTTTTAATATATTTCATTGTGAATTAACTGAGAAATGATTATGTGGACTTTGAACAAAAAGATCAGTAAAGAGCTTGCTGTCAAGATGTATAAAGACATGGTAACACTGCAAGTTATGGATACTATATTCTATGAAGCACAAAGACAAGGAAGAATATCATTTTATTTAACCACAATTGGAGAAGAGGCAATTAATATAGCATCAGCAGCAGCCCTTAATGATAATGACTTTGTCTTCCCTCAGGTTACTTTACTTCCTAAAACATACGTTGTAACACCTTAGACAAATCTTATATCACATGTTCACAAGACTAATCTTGTGACATAAAAAATGTTTGACCTCAAATACAACAAATGTATACCACTAACCTCCTAATAAGTTTCCACCCAAGTAACAAAAAACAAAGTAGTAAAATTTCCACTCGGCAAAATAAATAATATTGTTTGGTACGAGAGGTTGGGATGTTACAAATGAAATCTTTTATTCTTCTTGAAGTTTAAAGTTGATGATTATATTGATATGCGAAATCTTATGTTAATGCAGTATAGGGAGCCTGGAGTTCTTTTGTGGAGAGGATTTACTTTACAAGAGTTTGCACATCAATTATTTGGAAATAAATATGATTATGGAAAAGGAAGACAAATGCCTATTCATTACGGGTCTAGAAAGCTCAATTACATTACAGTGTCATCAACTGTAGCGTAAGATATTAACACTATATCCTCATGCCAAATTTCATGCATAATTTCAAATATTTTTCATATTTTATCTTGATGTATACCAGGACACAAATCCCACATGCAGTTGGTGCTGCATATTCCATGAAGATGGAAAAGCAAGATTCATGCACTATTACTTATTTTGGTGATGGAGGCAGTAGTACGGTAAATACGCACACTTCAATTTGAAACGAGATTAGTTTATATATAACTATTTTATTTGAAATTTCTTAATTCAAAATTTTAATACACTCATTGACCAAACAGGGAGATTTTCACGCTGGCTTGAACTTTTCTGCGGTTATGGAGGTCCCAGTAATATTTTTCTGCAGAAATAATGGATGGGCTATTAGTACACCAATCACTGATCAACTTAGAAGTAATTATGCTTTTCTTGAATGACCTTTTGACTCGCTTTCAAGCTATACATTCATAGTTATGTTATTTGACTTATGGTGAACTTGGTCAACTGTAGGTGATGGTATTGTTGTAAGAGGGAAGGCATATGGAGTTCCTAGCATCCGAGTAGATGGTAATGATGCTCTTGCCATCTATTCTGCTGTTTATGAGGCGCGCAAAATGGCTATCGAAAAACAAACACCTGTTTTGATTGAGGTTTGATGCTATAGTTTTGTTTTGATTTTCAAATCATAATTACCATGTACTTAAACTTTGACTTTGTCTTTGACTTTTGAATTTTCGTTCCATGATGACAGGCACTTACATATAGAGCGGGACACCATTCCACATCAGATGACTCGACCAAGTATCGTCCAATTGATGAAATTGAATGGTGGCGAGATGATCAAAACCCTGTTAAGAGGTTCAAGACATGGATCGAAAACAATGGTTGGTGGAGCGCTCAGGTGGAATCAGAACATCGTAGCAACATAAGAAAGCAGGTAAAACTTTTATATTTATGTTTGACTTGATATCTTATGTATCATCTCCACATTCTTGTACTCTAATGCTTTTATATGTTGAAAAGTCAAACATTGACTTCTCTTGACAAATTGATTTGACTTACACTTATTTTCCTCACTTGTGTAACTTCTTATGCTCTTAGCTATCACAAGCGATTCAAGCTGCTGAACGGGTAGAAAAACCTCCGGTTGCAGACATGTTCAATGACGTATATGATGTCCCACCTAAAAACCTTAACGAGCAATTGGTTTCTTTGAGAGAGAAGATCGAGAAACACCCACAGGAATATCCCTCAAATGTTGCAATGTAAATCAATATTCAGAATGTATGCAGTATGTTATTAATTTATGATCCAATGAGAGGTCTAAATCGATATTATTTTACATATTACGAACTCAATAGTAACTTAAATCTTCCAAAATGATTAGAATGTGGTAGAACCGTAAATCACAACAAGTGGTATTCGACTTTGTAATTGTAACACAAGTGTAATATTGAATCTTATATATACTCATATGTCTCCATTGTTAACATAGATATATGTTGACTTTTCTTATTTCACTTTATCGAATACGAAAAATGAATCTACGTGGGTTTATGATATCTAGAAATTATAATATTTATATATAAATAGAAGCAGATACAAAGATTGTTTTGCCATTAGCCATCGTCATCATGATTTGCTCTTCATATGTCATTAGTTAATATATGCTCATTTCTTAGTTCTTGTATAATCATTATTTTAGCTCATCTATTGATTTTGAAGAAGGCTAACACATTTACCTATATGTAGAGATGATATTACTAAAACTATACACACAAACTAAACCCTATATATACAAAAAGCTAAATTCCATTCGCATACTAAAAGTATTCTAATATGTCCGGCTAAACATTCGTAGCAGCATGAAGCTTGTATCGAAAAGTACCAAATCGAATGAAAGACGACCCTTTAGGAGTAACTTTGCCTATCGGAATAAAAATAGAAACATGTTGGACTCCTTAAAATGTAACTTTTAGGTTATAATAGTATTATTATGTTATTTATGTTTATGTGAGATCTTTTCATCTTATTTTCTAAATGATTGAATTCACATATATAAATATTTCATTCAAATATAGTTTAGTAAATACCTTTCAAGTCTTTAGTCTAGACATGATTGTGAATAGTAAGTATGAGTGTGACCTCATCTCACACTCACTAGCACACTACTTTTTTTATTCGTAAATGATACTTACATCGCGCAAGTAAACTCACGAGCGTGAACTAGAACATCACGATAGTCACTCACGCTAGCATACACCAGAAACACCACTCTCCCATCCGTTAGTATTCTATTTTTTCGACAATCACAATTTTATCTTTTCATTTGATAAAAACAAGAGTAATAGTTGCAAATTTAGTTAATCGATAATGATTAAAAAAGAAAAAAAAGAAAAAAAAGCCATAATAAGTCCACCAGATTCGCATCTTTCTTCAACTCAGTTGTTCGAAACTCTCCAATGGCTTCCTCTTTCTTAACAAAATCCAAAAATCTCATCATCTTCAATCTCAAATCTAAATCTTCCTTCACTAATTCACTCTTTCATCGTCATCTTCATCTTCTTCACACAATCTCATCTCCACCACCACCACCACCACCGAATGCAACTTATTCAAGTGTTAATCGCACAATCGGTTTTCATCGATGTTTCGAACTGGATTCCGTTGAAAGACGATTGCATTATACTACCATTGCGAGCAATGCGGTCGGTCAGGTTTGGTTTGGATAATCTTCATCCTTGTAATTTGCGTATGAATTAATGGTTTTTGAGTTGTTTATGTTGTTTGGATTCAGTTTAATTTGATTAATTTGGTGTGGATTCTGTAGTTACGTTTGATTTTTAGCTTGTGCAGCTGTTTATTCCCAATTTGTTTGTTTTGCAACTTTTAATTCTGCATGTGTTGGTCAAATAGAACGGCACCATCGATGATATCACTTTAGTTGTAAGGATCGTAATGAGCAATTGGTATGTGGTAATGATTTCAATTGATAATTGTTCATAATGTCACAAGGCTTTTCTTATTAGATAGTATAGAAAAGGTACACATTTGACTTTGAAGGTCAAAGTAGCACAGGATCAAGAATGAATAGAATATTGTTTGTATTTTAGCTTTTAGGTATATCAAACTGAAAAGTGAACACCTCTTTTCAAAGGAAATACGTTACGTATTGACTTTTTACAGAAAAGTAAAAAATTAGACCATGTTTGCTACATTGACTTGTTCAGCAGGATTACATTCATTTGTTTGTGAAGATTAAAACCTTTTCTTATTTAAAGGTCTTTTTATTTTCAACTTGGCAAGCCATTCTTACTTTCCATTACATCTAATTATGTCTACGTTAGATTTGCCTCCTATAACTAGTTGTTGGACCATCAAAGTCATAATTAACCGCATTATGAGTAACTAAATCAACTATACACAATTAAGAAGTTTGTTCTGCTATAAGGTCCCTTAATAAGGGCGTTTGGCTGTCCATTTTCGGAGATGTAGATAATCAGTTTCTAGTGTTTATATCTTGATTATTAAGGGGTCAAATAATCAGTTTATATAAAGATATTGGTTATTGTCTCTATATTTCAAGGATATTTGTTTATGTATAAGATTTGGCAAATTTCGATGGCATTTTAGCATTTAATCACAACTTTAATATCTTTGATTTTCAAATACTTGCTAGTCCTCCTAATTATCTAT
The DNA here is from genome assembly GCA_025215565.1 of Flaveria ramosissima. Taxonomy (NCBI): domain Eukaryota; kingdom Viridiplantae; phylum Streptophyta; class Magnoliopsida; order Asterales; family Asteraceae; genus Flaveria; species Flaveria ramosissima. The sequence continues at coordinate 41,322 of JACVEC010000028.1, read as the reverse complement.
ATATGATGATGCAGTTGCCTGTTGAAGCACCTTCCCATCAGGTCCTACATTTTCCAGGTGGAAAAGTCAAGTTTACCGAAAAATTGGTATTCACATCCAATTCTACCGAGGAAAGGGTCCATTGTTACCGCGTACTTGATGACAATGGTCAACTATTCAACGATATTGATTCACTTAAGGTAACCGCAAAATGTTCTTACTTTTCCTGAAGAAATCGTGAAATGATTTTGTTGTTTTTGGATATATAGATCAGCAAAGAACTTGCTGTCAAGATGTATACCAACATGGTAACCCTTGAAGTTATGGATACTATTTTCTATGAATCACAAAGACAAGGAAGAATATCCTTTTATGCAACCACAACAGGGGAGGAAGCAATCAACATTGCATCAGCAGCAGCTCTTGATTATAATGATTTTGTGTTCCCTCAGGTTATTAATTTTTGAGAAGTGATTTTTCTTTTAAATTTGAAGTTGGAGGTGATCGATGATATTCAAAATCTTATGTTAAAGCAGTACAGGGAACCTGGAGTTCTACTGTGGAGAGGATTTACTTTACAAGAGTTTGCAAATCAGTTATTTGGAAACAAATATGAGTATGGAAAAGGAAGACAGATGCCTATCCATTACGGGTCTAGAAAGCACAATTATTTTACAGTGGCATCAACAGTTGCGTAAGATATCAACTTTGCTTTCTGTATGTGGTGGCAATTTGACTTGTTTACATATAAATGGGACGATTCAAGTTATGTATGTGGTGGCAATTTGACTTGTTTACATATAAATGGGACGATTCAAGTTATGTTTTATCTCTTACAAGTCAAATAGTACAGATTAAAAAACAAGTCTAAAATTTATGCTGATGGAATAGTAAAATGCTCATACATTATAGTGCATAAAGCCTCCTAGATCATTTTATTTGAAATATATTATTATAATTGAAATAAGAAATTTTTTTAAATATTTACGGGACTAACTAGTTTTATGTATTCTAGAACACAAATCCCACACGCAGTTGGTGCTGCATATTCTCTCAAGATGGAAAACAAAGATTCATGTGTGATCACTTATTTTGGTGATGGAGGCACTAGCACGGTAAATACACAATGTTAATCCTTTAATTGCTGCATTTCGAACACGGGTCATTTAAGTATACATTCACTATAATTGGCATTTTGATTTTTGAAATCTTGTTACACCAATTAATCACAGGGAGATTTCCATGCTGCTATGAACTTCGCTGCGGTTATGGAGGTTCCAGTAATTTTCTTTTGCCGAAACAATGGATGGGCCATTAGTACACCAGTCAATGAACAGTTTCGAAGTAGTTATATTATTACATATATTTCCTTTTCTTTTTTCATCTTTCCTAGTTCTACTTAAATGATTGACTTTCTGGGTCAATTGATCAATTGTAGGTGATGGTGTTGTTGTTAGAGGGAAGGCATATGGTGTTCCTAGCATCAGAATAGATGGTAATGATGCTCTTGCTATCTATAATGCTGTTCATGAGGCACGGACAATGGCTATTAAAGAACAAACACCTGTTTTGATCGAGGTTTGTGTACGCCTTGACTTCTATGGTCAAACTTATTACATATTTCTGATTTAGATTCCAATACAAATCTAAATATTTTGGGATTATTTGTATTTCATTTCAAATATAGGCACTTACATATCGAGCAGGACACCACTCAACATCAGATGATTCAACTAGGTATCGTTCGATCCATGAAATAGAAAGATGGCGAGGTGATCAGAATCCAGTAAAAAGGTTTAGAAAATGGATTGAAAGCGAAGGATGGTGGAGTGATATGGCTGAATCTGAATATCGTAGCAACATAAGAAAGCAGGTAAAATCTGACTTTATGTTTATGACTTTTTTTCATCACCCCCTAACTGCTAACTGCCTTTATGTAGCTTTTGATTTTCTAACATTACGAGTTTGGTAGGTAGCACAAGCGATTCAGGTTGCAGAGCGCATAGAAAAACCTCCTGTTGCAGACATGTTCAATGATGTATATGATGTTCCCCCTAGAAACCTTAATGAGCAGGAGGTTTTCGTACGAAAAAACCGTCAAGAAACATAGACAAGATTATCCTTCTGATGTTCCGCTGTAAAGCAATCTTCATTGCTTATGTGTCACTAATACACTCTAACCGATTATACTTGTCGACTCACGACAAAACAACACTTGTCACTGTAATTTTTTAAATTTGTAGTCTCGTTATTGATTTTAAAGGGTGTGAGAGTGCTGGTGGCTGGTAAGAAAAATTACTTACAGAAACCAATTAGAAAAATAGATACTTTAGGGGCGGAGTGCGGACCTTGGAGGATAAGGTTGTTGCTATATGTTTTGTAGATCACTAGTTCGAGTTGTGGAAACAACCTCTTATAGGAAATACAGTTTAAAAAATGCGCACAACAATCAACGGACCAAAGTTGACCCGCACCCTCTGGATCGCAACACAAAAGGAACCTCTTACATGGTGTTTACCCATATGCCAAAACTCTTCTCACACATTACAAGCTCACATGCTCAACACCTGGACCGGCTTATGTCTTATGAGGTATCAAACATTTGAATACCAATTTTTTACGAAGGGTCATGTTATAGTTACACCATCATCAATTAATCTTAAACCATCATCAATTAATCTCACATTCAAATGGCCATTTTAAAGGTAGGGAGCCCATAAGATTTGACATTACTTGCAAATAGTCGTTTGACAAAAATCTCAAATGGTTATTTGTTGAAAAGTTTAACGACTATTTGCAGGTGGTGTGAGATTACATTTGGGTGCGGTGAGGGTATAGTTGTCCTTTTTATAAAACTTGACATGTTTGATTTGATTGATCTACTCTTTTTAGTTAAATCTTTTAATGTGATACAAATTGGCTATTTTGTATCTAAACATGTGATGTTATAATAAATAGGCTAAGTGGGTGTTTGGTTCATGGTATTAGTTGGAATTGCAGTTGGAATTATAATTGTAATTAGAATAGAATTTGAATCTTGGATTAGGGGAACATAAAACTCCCCGCCACAAATTTGAATAGAGGGTTTCGGTAGGTGATGGGAGGTGAATGGCTGTGGCAACGAGAGGTGGTTGTGGGTGGTGGCGGGTGATATTGTGGCAAGGCAGTGGGCACGCAACAATTTTTATAAGCACGATGATAATGGCAGTAAGTGTAGAGGCTGAGGCAATTTATGATAGTAAAACACATTCATATGAAATTCTTTAAAACATTGAAGGATTCCAAATTCCATCGAGTTTAGGATTTGATTGAAATTAATTTCAATTTCAAATCTTTTTCCTCACCAACCAAACACACTAATTAATAGAATTTAAATCTAAATTTAAATTTCATTAAATTCCAACCAACCAAACGGAAATATAGTTATTGTCTTTTGAAACTAGGCTAGGTGACTTCAACGAGGTAAGGATTTGAAATAAAATATTGAATTATGTTTTATGTGCTTCAAGCGCAGTGATCTTCAGTCATTTTAGTTTATATCTGTTTTATCGCGATGGGGGTCTCCGTTTCATGTTTGTACCGGAAGATGGTAACAAAATTAGTAAGATGAACATATTCTAGTATGTTCTTCTTTATTCAATCATGGCAGGTTCATTCAACACTCATTTCCATGATAATCAATTGTGACAATGTTTAAACAATAAACTATAAGTTAGTTAATGTAAAGCAATAGAATGGTATATTCGACACTGATTTTCATAATAATATATATTGATATATTTGATGCAAAACACGTGCTGATATCTTTTATGGCATGTTATGTTTTTTATTTTTGACCAATTTTCTATGTAATTATAATCTTATATTAATTCAAGATGTCGGTGGGTGTAGGGAGCTCTCATGACTTTATAAATTGGCCACTCTAGTATGATAATTTACAGAAACCTCTCATCATATGATTGATTTCTTTGGGTGTGGTATTTAGGGCTACAAACGAACTGAACGTTCAGTGAATAGTTCGTGAACCGTTCTACGGGAAGTTCGTTTATGTTGGTTTGTTACGAACACGAACAAGAAAATTCTGTTCGTTTAGTTAAACAAACGAACATGAACACAAGCCGCTTTCGTTCAGTATAAAATGATATCCTAAGATATGACTGAACTGAAATTATATATGATAAATGACTATAAGTAATAAAATATTATATCATTTTTTTTTTGAAAATTTGTTTTAAATTTTTTCACAATTAGAAATAACATTAATAAATAGATCTCTTTCTTAATTTATTAAATTTTAAAAAATATTAAATAATATTATTAGTAATTAAGATAACTATTTAATAGGAGAGAGATGCGGGAAAATTTTGGTGAGGATGATTGTGGTGTTTACACGTGTCATCTCAAGATACATTTTTATTAGAGTAATAAGATTTGTGTTAGTTATTTTTATGATTATTATATCAAGTCCGTTTTGATATTTATGTTAACTACTTATTTATTTTTGATTGATTTTGTGTAATGTTTGTAATAAAAAAATATAAATTTTATTCTAAAATAAATCTATAATAATTTGCATTCGTTTGTGTTCATGAGCTTCTTTGTGTTCGTCATGTTCATGAATAGTTGTTTGTGTTTGTTTGTTTTTGTTTGTGTTCCTTTGCGTTTGGTAAGTGTTCGTGAACAGTTCATGAACATGTTTATTTTCTTAATGAACGAACACAAACATAAAATCTCGTTCGGTAAGTGTTCGTGAACAGTTCATGAACAAGTTTATTTCTTAACGAACGAACAGGAACAAGGCCTTGTTCGTGTTTGTTCGGTTCGTTTGCAGCCCTAATGGTAACTTTATAAATTGGCCACTCTAGTATGATAATTTACAGAAACCTCTCATCATATGATTGATTTCTTTGGGTGTGGTATTTAGGGCTACAAACGAACTGAACGTTCAGCGAATAGTTCGTGAACCGTTCTACGGGAAGTTCGTTTATGTTGGTTTGTTACGAACACGAACAAGAAAATTCTGTTCGTTTAGTTAAACAAACGAACATGAACACAAGCCGCTTTCGTTCATTTATGTTCGTGAACGTTCGATAATGTGTTCGTTTATGTTCGTTCGTGAACGTTGGATAATGTGATTGTTTATTTCGTTAAGGTGTTCGTTTATATTCTTAATGCTAGCTTTAGTAAACCTGTGTGTTACACGGGTTGAATAAATAAAATATTAATATAATAAAGTTTATTAATTATAAAATGATATCCTAAGATATGACTGAACTGAAATTATATATGATAAATGACTATAAGTAATAAAATAGTATATCATTTTTTTTGAAAATTTGTTTTAAATTTTTTCACAATTAGAAATAACATTAATAAATAGATCTCTTTCTTAATTTATTAAATTTTAAAAAATGTTAAATAATATTATTAGTAATTAAGATAACTATTTAATAGGAGAGAGATGCGGGAAAATTTTGGTAAGGATGATTGTGGTGTTTACACGTGTCATCTCAAGATACATTTTTATTAGAGTAATAAGATTTGTGTTAGTTATTTTTATGATTATTATATCAAGTCCGTTTTGATATTTATGTTAACTACTTATTTATTTTTGATTGATTTTGTGTAATGTTTGTAATAAAAAATGTAAATTTTATTCTAAAATAAATCTATAATAATTTGCATTCGTTTGTGTTCATGAGCTTCTTTGTGTTCGTCATGTTCATGAATAGTTGTTTGTGTTTGTTTGTTTTTGTTTGTGTTCCTTTGCGTTTGGTAAGTGTTCGTGAACAGTTCATGAACATGTTCATTTTCTTAATGAACGAACACGAACAAGAAATCTCGTTCGGTAAGTGTTCTTGAACAGTTCATGAACAAGTTTATTTCTTAACGAACGAACAGGAACAAAGCCTTGTTCGTGTTTGTTCGGTTTGTTTGCAGCCCTAATGGTAACTTTAAATGCATGATTTACTACCCTTCCAGTTAGATTTCAAATCCTTTTCATCACACTCATCCCCACCATCATTGTCGCTTTCTACCAATGATCAGCACACTGCCTTCCATGTTAAAAATTTAAATTTTGCTACATGTATCTTTTAAGGTCTTTTACTTAATTTGGGCCTTTCACCTAATTAATATTGGATTATAGATACCATGTTGTCTATATTTGTTGTAAATGTGATCAATTCTTCTCATTAACAGCAAGTATGAAAGAAAATATTGCAGAGGGAAATGTGTTGAAAATATACTATCCACCGGGTTTTGATCTACTAAAATTTAAAAGAAGCGTATGTCAAAGAATTAGCAAATTGAAGTTCGAATGATGCTTCCAATGAGCATTTGGTGCAGCATATGTGGCAACTATATCTACCATGTTTGTAAAAATCTTTAGGTGCTAGTTGGACGGTGGGGTACAGACTAGTAATTATGAGATCACTAGGGATTAATAGGATTGGAACTTTTATACGTAATTTTTCAGTTTTATATATACACACACTTATTTTTATATGCAATTTTTAAAGAAATATTCAGATTTATATATATACAAACACATTTGACCAAAATTTACACGTATTTGGCCAAAAATTTGAAGGTTTGACCGTAATTTCAACATTTGGCCAAAATCTGACCAAAATGTGACAAGAATTTGGCCGGAACCTAGCCGCCAATTAGTGGCCAATTAGGACTGATTTGATCCAATTAGGACTGATTTGGTCCAATTAGGTCCGATTACCGATTTTATCCACCGATTACATAAAATCGCCAAGGTAACCAACAGACTAGCGATTAATTACCGACTAATCGACCGACTAGGCCGATTTTTACAACACTGATATCTACAAGGGTACCAAATTTAAGAAGATGTTATTGATGAGGTATGTTATTAATTCACTCACCTCCATTTATGTGTTTTTACATATATATATTTGTGTATGTTATCAGTTATCTTAGAATGAAGTATGTTTATTCCTAGAAATAACTTGAATTAGGATCTGTTGAGGCATTTCTTTGACCTTTTGTCTGTCTCTCAAAACTTAGTTGTGATCATGCAATGATATCTTGGCCAACAATATATACTTAAGTTGCATTTGCTTCTTACATGTGCAGCAAGTATCTTATAATTTAAACATTTAGATTTTATTTTAAATACACTAAATGTTTTGCTGAGATTACTATGAAGATGGATCCTCTAACCTTTAACTATGTTATTGAGTCTGGAGCTGAATGAAGTTTTGAACTTTGGAGTGCAGAAGATGAGGTAAACATTAAATACAAATTACTATATAGAGTAATCCATCTATTGCTGATGATGACATGTAATTTAGATGTGTTAGTTTTGACCCGTGTAATTATTAATAGGTCGATTAGGGTTGTGTTCTTATCTCAATTGTGTCAAATAAGACATTATTATATAAAAAGAAAACGAGTCAAACACGTTCAATGCATAGAACATCTTAAATTGAGTATATTGCATATTAATAATTAATGTTTTAATGTTTTTTAAGTAATGATTTAAGACGATAATCATTTTCGATGGACATTTAAGTTAACAATCCATTTCATATCAGATATGTGCATTGTTATAGATCAATTTTGGAATTAATCTTTATAACTAATGTGAAATTTATGAAAATTTTACAGCCAACAGGTTGAGAGTTAAAGTGAAATATTTGTATCTTGGTAGGCTCTGTTTATCATATTCTCTTCAGAATAATCCCCAAGATTCTATCTAGAAATGTCATATTAAAGCCACTTATACTAGATCGATTTGGGTTGCGTAAATCAAAACAGCTAGCTAAAAGGAGAACGGGTTAAATGGGTCTAACGGTTTAAGAGCCGGCCAGAAGTTATAAAAAATGAGTTAGAAAGTTTTTATGGATCAACCCAACCATTTCAACATACTTGAATTTTGTTTGACCCGCTATCTAACTAGTCAATCTTGTCACCTCTAACTCAAACAATTCATAGATATTGTTGAATTAGATAAAAAAAAATTTACAAGGCATCTAAATAGGAGCTTTCTCCCATTTCCCTAAGGCTGCCAAAAGACATGTATATCCCTGATGTCTAATATTGTTGACTAATATATCTACCAAAAAGAAAGACATGAAGAAGAAGAAGAAAAGAGTCGAAAAAGTAAATGACTAGAATCATTATGTCAATGGTATTATAGCAGCGATGAGAAAGACTATCCGACCATGTTTTATGTATTGTAAGCAACTATTCCAACATCATTGGGTTTTTATCCTCTCCAAATAAGGGTAATAATAAGATGGATTCCTTATGGACGCAAAAGAGAATTTTGCTATCTTTTGTAGGCAATCACGTAAGTTTTACTGTATTTTTTCCTGACGTAGCTCGTCCTCTTCAAATAATCTAAATCAAGTGAAAGGTAGGAGAAAACCGCCACAACACAGCAGGCTCAATGCTAGTTATATTGCATACCAGAATACAAATTTTAATTTTATAACATGTAGGTACTTGTTAAACTGAATCAACATCACTCATCAAAGTAAGGGATAAAACAAATCCTAACTGTCAACAGAAACATCAAACATAAAACATGCTATCTTTAACACTTCAAATGACTAAAACTACAGTCAAGTTCATAATTAATAATTTCAATAAATAAATAAAAAAATATTAAAAACCACATATTTCTACAAGATCTTATTGAAACCCTTATTTTATATCCTAGACTACTTTTCCCAACCTATCATCACCACCACATAATCATCACCATCATCATAATGATCATCATCATCATCAATCATGAATCAACAACAGAAAGCCATAAATTACCTCAATTTCCTGATGAATTAACGGCCTCAAGAACCACTAAAGCCTGCTCTTTGATCAAATCCATCTTCTTCAAATAAAGCTCAAGCTCCTGCTTCTTCAAACCATTCCACCTCTCCTCCAACTCCACCCTCTTCGAACCCTCAACCAACTCCATCCCAGCCTTCACAATCTCCTCAGGCAACACAGGACTCTCATCCCTTCCACCATACCGAACAAACCGCGATACATCCATCTTCTTCTCCACCTCCATCCTCTCAACCTCCTTATCATCCACCCCATTCAATCTCACCATACCAACACCATTACCACCACTAGTACTAGCACCATTACCATTCTTTTGCTTCTTTTTACCCTCTGTTACACCACCACCACCCCATATCAGTTTTGATAACTCATACCCTCTCTGCTCATGGCTTTTCGAAAAGCTCCTATCTTTACCATTCTTCTCCCTACTAGCATTATTCACATACTTCTTCTTCAACCTCCTGATCTTATCCACCAACTGTGCTCTACTAACATCCACATGCAATGACTTCTTAATAAACTCATGAAACGCACCCATATCAGCAATCAAACTCTCACCACTCTCAGCTTTATAATCAATCATACCTTTCAGAATTACAATCTCATCATCCTCACTCCACAGCCTCTGAAACAGCTGCTTCTTCGAGTCATCATCCGGTGCCGTATTCCCCTTTCCTCTCTTCGCCTCCTTCTCACTCGCCGCCGGAGCAACCGCCGGCCGCTTACTCGCCGGAGCCGGCGTAACTCCGGTCTTAGATCCAACCTTCTTCACCGATCTGGAATCCACATTCAACCCTTCACGCTCCATCGGAATCGAAGAGATCGGCTTGATGTTACGATCAACAACAACGGTGGATCGTTTGGGCGGTGAGTCGGAATCGGTTTCGGAGCCTGATTCTTCGGGTTCCGATGAGGATATATCTGGAACCGGTGGCTTGATGGCGGATTTGGGAGGTGGAATTAGGGTTTTTTGGGGTCGTTTTTCGTCGGAATTTGAATCGGAGAGGTGTTCGGAATCTGAAGCGGATGTGTGTTCATCTTCGGAAGCTGAAGGTTGTTCTTCGTCTTCAGAAGATGAATAATTGGGCGTTGAAGCGTTGTTCGCCATTGTTGTGGGAAGATGAAGGTTTCTAAATTAGGGTTTGTAAAGCGATGTGAGGAAGAAAAGGGGTATCAGATGGTGTGTTGATTTGTGGGTATACGATGTGATCAGGTGGTAAGTAGTTTTACATATAGTCAAAAACGGTCCTCTTTCTTTTTTTATTGACATTTGTGCCCCCTGTAACTTTGATTCAGTATTTTTGTACTTTACATGCATTGCATTTCTGTGCCATGTTGTTTTTACAACTTAGGGAAATTACCTAAACTTTGCTCTTTTAGTTTAAAATAAGATAAAATCACTAATAGCATGTGATTAATGGTTTAAAATAAGATAAAATCATGAGAATAGTATGTTTGTAGGGATAATTACACACTTGACGTTATTTCATGTATCAAAATAAATGATTCTTTTTCACATAAGTTGATTGTGTAAAGTTTATTTGGTGATTCATGTAATGTTATTTGGGGATCTTTTGTTCACTCAACACGCTAGATAGCTATCAGAAACGTGACAACTTGGATTCAAATTTAGGCGAGTAGTAACATTTTTTCGACATGATCTCAAATGTATAAAAATATTGTGATGAGCTAGTTAGAGTTGTGCATGTCATAACTTTGACTACTACTTTTATAAATGAAAGTGGACCAAATATTGTATTTTTGTAGAAAGCTAACAATACGCATAAATAGAATATATAAGTGAATTTTGTTCTGACAATGGATATGAAAGCTAATAAAATTGCTAATAAAATATATACATTTAAAGCTTTCATTTTCATAGTTTTCTCCAAAATTAGTATGCATTTGTATATCAGACATCATGCTAGGCTGCTAGCATACTTTAGTTTATACATTTCACCAAACAATGGCCAACATTAAAAATTAAAAAACTAATAATAAAAACAAGTAATAATAAAGATAGTAAAATAAAACAATAATGCATTATTTTACCATTTACATCAAACAACTGTATACAAAAATTATACATCATTCACCATTGCACCAAAATTTACAAAAAACATAACATAACTTTGAACACAATTTTGAACCCGTTACCATGCCCACATGAACACCAAAGGCTAGTTCAAACATCAATCCAACAACCTTTCCTCATCACCAGAAACCACAGCTAAAAGCGAAAACTTTGCGCGCAGCGATATCTTACTTTTATCAACCATCAGCCTAGCACCCGACACGACCCAGTAACCAGGCAAATCCTGAGGCCCTCTAACCAACTCCGTCGTGTCAACAAACTTTAAAAGCTTCTTACCATGGGCCGACACTGGTGGCCCGATAGGTAAAGCCGAGTTCAAAATAATATCTTTAGGTTGTGGAGCTTGTTTTTGAGCATTTGAAAACCGCGTTGAGATCAGGGCCGAAACAATCCCTGATTTTTGAGTGGTGAGAACATGTGACCCGTCCCATTCGGGCTTTCTCACCACTGACGCCCCCACGACTTTTGAGAACTGCAGGCGTAGGAACAGGACTCGTTTTAGACCAGCATCACTTACTTCAAACTCGGCTCCTGTGACGATCGAGAGTTCGTCATCGGACTCCACTGGGGCCGTGCATATGTGTGAAAAGCTTTTCCATTGAACCTTCTCGTGGTACCTTCGGTCTTGAGAGTTTGGGCCCGAGGAGTTCGTGTTGGGTTCTGTCATGAGTTTAAAGCTTTTGGGCATGGATGAAAGATGCTGCAAATGGATCGCTAAGCAGTCGTTCTTTTTTCCTTCTAAATAAAGCCGAAGGCCCGTTACTGGTGTGTTACCAACGTCCACCTGCGGATTCATCAACAGTAAGTCTAATCAGTATTCTATAACAACCAGAGATGACGAGCCAGTCCATTTTACGGGTCGGGATGGGTTGACAAGGACACTCTTTATACCCAAATTTGAAATTTTTCTATAGATAATATTCCAACTTTAAGTTAGATATGATTTAGAAGGTTATAAGGATTAATAAAACAAATTAGACCTTTGGAGAACTTTCGACCCGTTTGACCCGCTTGCTTTACACACAACTTTTTTCTTTGACCAGTTAAAGATAAACATAACCCGAATGGATACATTAACCAGATAAAATAAACAATGGCACAGAGAAATCATTGCCTGATTTGTATTAACATAGAGCCTGGGACCCATAAATCTGAACTGTAACGATGCAGTGTGATGCTGCTTCCCCTCGGGACCGACTGCAAGCTCACCAAACTCTGGTGCCCATCGTGTCGGAAGCTGGAACTCTAAAAACTGCTGAAGCTCTTCAATAGGTGGTTTATCTGCATAACACACATGGCCCGGTTTGTAACAAAAGGTGTTTTGGACATTCCAACAACGGGTCAATAAACAAAAAGAGACGAATGTATTTGCTCACAGCGTATGTAAAGATTGATAGCGTGAGTCAAGAACCCGTTGCCATCGATTCCACTTAATAAAGATGTAATGGGAATAAATGACATTGAGATCACTTCAGGTTCAAATTGAACTGACTGACACCACGCGTGATGATCAAGGTTTTTGCCATAACTTCCTCCTCTTCTCCTCCAGAAAAATGTTATATCCTGCAATGATAAAATAAAAAACAACACAGCGTAGAATCTCAGTTTTAGTTTGATCATTGCTTCCCATGGGCATACTGGAAACTTGTATGCGAAAATATTAATAACAAGACAATATCAAAGTGTTAACCTCGATTGCAGGCTGCAAGTTTATCAAGCCATAGTCGTGCCTTTCAAGCTGAAACGAAAAAGATTAATATAAGCTCAAAAGTTTCATAACTGCTATCAGCTATAATCTATCTTGTCAATTTACATTTCCATGGTTATAAGCTAGTCAACTACATTTCCACCCCTGAATTGGATGCTACATTATATGAAATAGGATCGAAATGGAAATAAAGCATAGGCAAAGATGTTACAACCGGATCCAAATCATGGTTTCGTTTTGGGCTATCGTCTGGCTGTCCACTAAACCTCTTTTCCGCTACATCCTTGAGCTTTTTTCGCACCTCATCCAATGGAAGAGTTGATGAATGTTGTTGCTTCATATACACAACGTCTTTTCCTCCCATTTTGATACCCGCGATCACATGGGTCCCAAACTTTTCAATAAACCTAAAAGCACATAAACATATCTTTATAAAACAAACAATCAAACGTACCCAGTAAAATCCCACTTAAAAAGAAATCTGAAAATGCAGGTATTACTTACTTGGCTAATGCTGCAGGTTCCCATGATGATGGAACGGCGTTTTTGACATGATCACATAACACAATTTGGGACTTTTCAAGTGTGATATTGTAAAGTGTTATGAACACACCATCTAGTGCGAGTGTTTTCGTGTTCACAGCATCTTTTTGCCAAGATCCTGTGAACTCAAATGCAGCATTGAATTGACCTGTTGGGATTCTTCCAGATAGTGAAACATCCTGATTAAACTGTTCAGCCATCTACAAAACCAAGAAGCCAATATCACCTTAAAAATTAAAGAAATTAAACAGTTTTTCAGTTAAAACAGTATGGTTATTCTACATGTTTCACCAAGAAGTACAAGATTAACAAATCTTGATCAGACTATTGCACATCCTAAACCACCATTCCTATACACATCTCTGTTGTCAAAAGCCCACAAGGTGCGTATAGGCCCTTAGGAGCAGCCGAGCATAGCCTTGTCGCCTCATTTCAAGAACCCCATTTTCAGGCGCTCAAAAGCATTTTTAGGTCACTTACAGGCCAAAAATCGTCTGGACAGATCCAAAACAATTACACTAGCCCCAAACAAGCCAAAAATCAACCTAGACTAGCCTAAAACATGTCTCGAACCCCTAAAAATGATATTTTATACTATGTTCTTCGCTTAAAAAAACCCTCGCTTTTTAAGCACCTTGCGCTTAGACCCAAGGCTCACCCATCGAACCTTAAATGCACCTTGCACCTTTTACAACTATGATACACAACAAGAATGAGTCATGGGTCTTATTAAGAGCAACATCTCTAGTTCGGGTTTGTGCTCATCTTACAATCCTCATATCTATAACTAAGATATTACTGTGTACGTTTGTTCGTCAACTATACGTATCAAGAACACGCGGAAATATTCCAACCCACAAGATCAAAAACACCAAAGAAAACTCAATTTAAAGAATCAAATACCTGCTGAAAAGATAGAATATCTGAGCTGAATCTCATCCTTTCCCCTTTATCACAACTAATCGATTTCGACACATTTTGAATCAAAATCCCACCTGGGATCGCAATATCCCTCACTTGTTCATCATCAATTCCGATCAATCTGGCCTCCGGCGACTTCCCTTTGCAGTACTTCAACCTCAAATCCTCCGTCAGATCATACCCCAACCCAATTGACCCAATCGCCGCCTCCGCCGCCGCCTTCAGCCGCAGCGCCACCTCTTTACTACTACTACCCATCAAAATCACTCGCCGGAATCACAAACAAACCGATGAATTTCGTCAAATTGTTGAAAGTTTAGATCTTTTTGTTCTTCTTTCACCTGCTGTGGGCTGAATGAATCAGTCAACTCTGTTTCTTGATGTTGTTTTGAGTGTGGATTTAAATATTGATGAAATGCGAGATGGTGAATTGGGTTGTTGGAGTTAACATCAAAAGGGGGTTTTGGTGGGTATTTTATTCGATTGATCGTCGTGTGAAATGTGGGTACAATACGCGGAATCAAGTCAATATAGGAGTGCTGAATGATTTCAAAGTTCTTCAAGAAAAGGGCTAAATGACAAAGGGAGTGGGTTGTTTATAACGCCACCGGCTGCCGGCGGGAAGATGTTTTATTGGTAGTTGTACGAAGAATAATTTGCATTATGAAATTTGACTTTTTTATGTTTTGATCATGCACCATTTATTGTTCATCTTCAGGTGAAAGTTTCAATATTTGGCTTGTTTTCAGATATTGGGTTTGGTGGCATCGAGTTGTACTAACAAGTTTTCACAAGGTTACTGTTTCTAACCATGAAAAACAGGATGTATGAGCTTTTTAGTTGGAGACTCGAGTTTGATCCTCTCGGAGCACATGCTTTGTGTGGCTAGTACACGAAGATGATCGCCGATCAGGGTTTAAGTGGAATGCACATGTGAGGAAAAGATAGTAGTTTGATCGAACTCATCCTTGTGGCTTGGTTTGAAATTGTGGGTTCGTTGCCTCCTACGACGTTATTGGGAAGGGTGTCCTGTGCTAGTTAACAAGTCCATAACAACTCGTTTTATAAGGTAACTGCTTTCACTTGTTTATATAATTAAAGATTTCTTTACTTGGTGTTACGAGGAAGCGTAAATATCTTAAGTAGAGTTAAACCTTTAGTGTGAACAAGGTTTATGTCGTTCAAGTCTTCAAGATGTCTTTAAATGGCTCGTTGAACTAGAAGTTTGTTATTTCAACTATGTATTTTGATCTTATTTAATAACAATAGAAACGGATATGTGATACAAACGAACATATGTATACCTAAATCTTCTGTATCATGTATTTTTACGCATAAACAAACAACTCTTCATATCAAACAACTTAAGAAATGAAATGGTAACGTAACAATTTAATAAATACCTCCAAGTGTTTTTAACGACAACTTTATCATAATTTTAAACTACTCCAAACTAATTTACTACATGTTTAAATTTACATCTAAAACCTTTTCTTTAAGAGTAAAAGTTTAAATCAAGTGAGCTAGCCCCACATTGATATTAAATGGTGATTTAACCATCCTTAAATTAAATATTACTCCTAGTTCATTTACTTAATTTTAAGTGGGTTAATGAAATTAAGAAGGGATTTTATGAGATTATACATGTTATGGTATCCAATAGCTTAGAGAAACTCCTAGTGATGACTATAAATGCTATTTAGGTTTAATTTGGATAATCTAGCTTAATCAATCACATGCATGTTAGCGTTCTTAAGATGGTTTGACAATTTTTGACATATAGTGGGATTAAATAAAAGATTGTGATCTAAACACTAGTTAATGATTAAAATTGGTTATAATCACCCTAGATATATTTTGGATGAAATCATGGTTTTAATAGGACAAATTCTTATTGACTAAAATAATGATTGCATCTTGAATTAGATGAAACAGTGAAATGATAATAAAAAATCTAGTTTTTAACTTGTTTAGGAAAACATCAATTTCAATTATATTATTTTTATTTTAAAAAAACAGGTCAATTGACATTGAAATTTCTAAAAATAAACAATTTAAGCTCAAACTCACTCTATGGTGTCACTTTACAATCAAATGTATGTCAATAGGAGATTTTGAGTGTTTAGAGATAAATTGATCGTATTAGTGATGAATATGGTCACACAGTCACATTTATCCATAATATGCTCTTGAATATACTGATAATTGTTTTGGATGAACAATATGTCAATATGTAGTAAAAAAATTAGGTAAAAGCTAAAGGATTGAATACCAATTTTCTCTAAAGAGAGTAAATACATATTTCAAAATTTGAGTATACACATGAGACACATACATATTTGCTCAATTGGGTGCAATGTGAACAATTTGATAGATATCATTTGTGTTGCCAAGCTACAAGTGCCTAGCAGTGACTAGCACACGTTAAGGGACTTGTTAGTTCTACTTCGTACGTACTAGGGATTATGTATTAACTTATGGTAAACCTGCAAGTGTGTTAGCCTTCAAAACTTGAGTCTCACTAGAAGTATGTTTGAGAACTTCGATTCTCACATTGGCCTTGAAGACTAGGATGTACGAGTGATTGATTCTTTCATCTTTGTTATTATGGACTATGATTCACATAATTTGGCGTACTGACGTTAATGACTTAGATTCTCCCTTAATAGTATTGTGATTTATGACACACATATTTGGTATTATGGACAGGCATTCTGATATTTAATACCGAGAACTAGATTCTCATAAACTTATCATTAGGAACTTGATTCTCATGTTTATGATTTTTTTAAGTTTATGATGGTGAATCATGTGTTTGTGTAAGTAACTTGGTAGGTGTGTCTTTGTTAAAGACTATACACAATATTAGCTTAGTTGTTTGAGTTATTTAAATTGGTGAGCTCGGAAGTATGCTTACATGTTTTTAAGTTCTTGAAATCACTAGCAAGTTGCTAACAAACATATGAGAAAATTTGGTAAATTGTGGCAAAAACTCGAGTATATACTTTGTGTTTGAGCATAAAGATATTAAATTCAGCACCGGTGGAAGCACAATAAGCTTATACTATTGAAGCTAGTGTTGTCATGCAATATGATGCCTATATGACTTTAAAAAAGGTTTTTCAAGCACCATAGCGCTATAGTCTTATTTTATTTATTTAATAACAATAATACTCTATTCCAAGTCTTCTATTTTTATATTATACAGGAAACATGAAAAAATATAAAATTTTACTCTTGTGTCAGGTTTTCTATCACTTATAATTTTAAGAAAAATCATAATAATTGCTTTTATCTGGGGTCACCATCCATTCCCCGTGTCTATTATTTTATATTTTTATTAGTGATTATGAGTGAAAAATAAAAAAACAAAAAAAACAATTAAGTGTTATTTAATTAAAATAAGGATAGGTATACGACAACTGATGTGTGATGTTTTATAAAATAAATAAAATTTATTGGGAATGATAGTTTTCTGTTAAATATGAAGAATGATGACGAGAAAGCTATGTGAGTGCTTTAAGAACATTCCCAATCCATCCTTCATCTCTAACCCCATCTCTATATGTTAACAAAAAAACATAAAAATATACTCCATTCAATCCCCTTCCACAAACCTAAACTCTAAATTTTACGGGAAAACATACACCCTCATTTTTGGGGTTGCTACAGTTTATCCATTATATTCATTATCGTAAGGCCCTGGTTTCAGGAAGCCTCACAGTTGGTCATTCACAACATATCAAAGATTTAAAGCATTTATTCAAGTAAACATTGCATCAGAAATTACTTTAATTCAAACTCATCATGACATAATTCAAAGAAAACATTAACATTGTCTTAAATACATCAAACAAGTCTTAAAAGGGTGTTTAACAATCTTCTAAGATTTGGGATGCCAGTTTTTCAGTTGCCAAAAAACTTTGGATCCATGCCTCCATCATTCTAAGCCCAACAGCTCACCTGTAAAACTAATATGCATACAAAAGTTAGCTTCGCCGAGTGAGTTTTAGGTTTACTTAATCAGATAATCTTTTAGTGAGATATGTTAACTTTATCATTTCAAAGTAGTCATAACAAGAACAAACATTTACTATACATAGAATGTCACTTCATCAATACTTTATCATTAAGACTTTCGCTTGTTTATTACCTATTACTCTCCTTTATCCGTCATTTCCCAGTTACCATGTCTCGGTATCTGCCCAAAGGTCAGACCCTTGCTTGTGATGAATATAAGACTTTACTTTAGCCATGCTTGTGCTGAACACTAGACTTTACTTTATCCATGAGAGCACAACAAATGTAACTCTCCTTTATACTTTGCTTGCAAAACTTTACTTTAGAAATGGTACATTGTTATGAGCTCAATAACATTTCTTTAGGTTTTACTTCATCTTTAGTTATACATACACTTATACATGCTAAGAATCAACTCATAATCCATATATTCACGTTCTTAAACAAAAGAATACAAACAATTAACCGACCCTCCGCGGAATAGCGGGGGTTTGGGGGCGGCAGCCCCTGATAGCGAAGTTCTAGGGGCAGCAGCCCCTAGTGGGGTTTAAGAGGCAACGCCCCTGGCTGGGGCAGGGCTGGCCTGGTCTGCATTGAAGACTTTATATAACATAATTTGTTATAGAAAATTCTATTTCTTGTTGAAACCTCTTGAAATCTTTGCCGTAAAATCGTATATTTAGTATGCATCTCGTCCCCCAAACATTGAAAACGTGTAAATAAGAGGGATCTAGAATTCACCTGGTTATTAAGCAACTTCACGTCTAAGTTTTCTAAACTAGGATCGTGGCACACGGTCTGCATATAAGTTAACGCACAAACATGTCATTTTCTACACAATGTCGGCAGTAGTTTCGTATACAGTCTCGCTGACAGTTTTGCTGCCAGTTTCGCCCAACTTTCGTTAGAATTTTCTAGATTCGTTAAATCTATTGGTCTACCTATGCACCTGTGAAATTACCAGCGAAACTATAGTTTCGATGTAAGGAGATTGTCTTAGTTTTACAAGAAGAACTCACCGTTTCGCTGGAAAAACTAGCACTTTCGCTAGACGTATAAAAATTACGAACCAACTCGTTTTTAACCCAAAATCTCAAGTTTTTACTTCCAAACCCTTAGTTTTTTATCTATGAAACTATATCTAAGCTTTTGCATGATTTCATACGTAAAAATATGACCTTTATGTGATTCTTTGAAACTTTTCAAAACCCAAAACCCTAGAATTCGGATCTTTAGAGGTGTTTGGATTATGATTCTTACCTGCATTTCTTGCTATTTCCTTGATGTTTGATGCACCAATACTCAGATCTTCAATCCTTGAGTAAATGAAACTTCAAATAAATGATCTTTTTCTTCATTTTCTCTCTCTAAAATGTTGGTGGCTTGGGTTGTAAGTAGGAAAGAATGTGGCCGATTATGGTGTTTAATTGGTGGTTATAGGTTTTTAAACCCATCAAACCTTTAGCCCATAAGGTAACTTGGCCCATATTTTTTATTATATATATAACCCCCAACTTAACCCATTATTAATAATTTGTTTGTTTCGACATTACGAGGCGTTACAATTATTTAATTTATGTTTTAATTAAATGTAAATAGAAGAGATAGAATAAATAATTAAAAATAGAATAAAAAATATTATTTAATTAAATTGAGGTAGATTCGAAGAATATAATGTTGAAGGTTTTAAAAAATAAGCGATAAATATAGAAAATAAAGTAAAATTTGGTAAATCATACTCTAAATTACTCATAACCAATAGTGATGTTCAAAACACTCTTGGCTCGTAATCGCTCGAAGCTCGCTTAAAATAGCTCGAAAATGCTCGCTTGAAATTGGCTCGGTTTGTCAACGATCCGAGCCCAAGCCAAGGCCAGCTTGGTTCCTGGTTCACTCATTGAATCGTTTAAATTAAAGTCTAAAGTATAGTTTTATAAACTATAAATTAAATTTATGTCATATTATTTTAATAGATCATATATGTGGTCAATTTGATAATCTTTAATAAATGAAAGTACGTATAAAAATGTAGAGTATGATCATAGTTGATAAATAATCAATATCATGTAATTGTTTAAGGAGATAAGATAAACGGATATAAAAACATAATAGTTTGTTTTATACGTATGAATATTGGTAAACAATAACAAAATGAATCTTTTTAAAAAGACAAGTCGACTTGTGAGCCAGCTTGGCTCGGTTCGTATATAAACGAGTTGAGCCTGGCTTCACATTTTGGGCTTGTGTAGATAAATGAGCGGCTCGTCTTGATTTTTAAACGAGCCGACCCACATTGGCTCGACTTGGCTCGATTCGTTTATAGCTTCAATAATCAGGTTTAAACCTAATTGATTATTAAAAAGTTTTTGACTCTTACCACTAGACTATCAACTCATGTCTAAAAGGATCCTATAACACTTTTAGATGTTTAAAGTGTTTGTAAAGTTTCACGTTGGATTTTGGTAATAAAACTTATTTATCTTTACAAACAAAATTTTAACGTCTAAAGGGATCCTATAATAATTTTAGAATTAAAGCATTTATTTTAGAATTTCTTTTAAAAGTTTTTCCCTTTAAAGTTTCACGTCTAAAGGGATCCTATAACAATTTTTATTGTTTAAATTTTAAACGATACTTTTCCATAGTCGACATGTTACAAACATCATTAACTTAATTGTATAGACGGACTTGTCAAGATTCAACTTTTAAAAGAATTTATTAAACAAATGTTAGGTGATATTTTTTTAGTTCAAGTAAGAAAGGATATCATAGATATATCAAATTTTGTCATGATACGAATTCCTCTTGGGTCATATTGGGATATACCCACAAGATGGATTTTGACAGTTCGAAATGTTTGAAATGCTTTTAAACAAAAGGATTCTAGTTAAATGTTTCATAATCACCTTGTTGGGCATCGATTAGTTGTTCTATATCCCGCATTGGGTTGGGAACTTATCGAACAAGTAACCGATATGTTTTGAGTATTCAAAACCGCAAATACTTCTATCATGAGTTTATTATTTTGTTGTTATAAAACAAATATGAAATATAGGTTCCATACCCGACCCGGTTTCAACATTGCGGCGATGAGGTTCCAATAGGGTATGGTTTTTCTATGCTAAAACCGGTAAAGTACAACCCCAAACTGGTTCATCTTGATACCTGATTTTAGCTATTGTTGACCAACCAAAAACTGGTTCATAGAAAAAAAAACCCGAAATGTTCAATCCTGAATTTACAAACACCTTGCAGTAACATATTTCTCATATTAGAAGCAGAGACAAAAAAAATTGATCATGTTATGGCCCAACTTGAACGGTACATTTTTAAGCCCAGTTAAGTTGAAGACATAGGTAGGCCACTGGTCTCTCAAGCCCAAATGTATGGGGTTCATAATGTCTCAAGTTGGCATATCCATGACATGACTGTTGGTTTCACGACACAAGTTGCACTCGAAACACACACACAAAGTTATTTAGGGTTACTGTTTTAGACTTTCTTACTTTGATTCATATCCCTAAGACTCATATAACAGATAAAAACAAGACATGTAAACATGGTTAGTGTTATTATAAAAATTAAAATAAACCCATTATTTAACATCACTACTGACTACTCTACTACTAAGACTCATTCAAAATAAATCTTGCTCCATAATTCAAACAAAACACACGATTCAAGTACTAGACTCATGATGCTTATCCATCCGGCATCAAGATTAACCTACAGATTCATCATCCATGTTGCATCATTACATTCCATACGTCACTTTGAAAGTAAATGCCTTTGATCCAGATAAATTTCTTTTCTATGGTCTATCCTAGATCACGAAACTTATTGCTAATAGTTCTACGACAAGACATTATATTTTCGTCTCCTTTTGATCCAACGGACACATATACCAGTTAGTAGACTTGCACAAAAAAACCGGGTACGAACCCGACCCGGACCCGGGTCCGGGTAGTACCCGATTTAAAAGGACCCGGTTCGTACCCGCCCAGGAACCGGCGGGTTGGACCCGGTTTGGGGTTTTAAAAATTGCCTGGAACCGGACCCGACCCGGAACCGGACCCGAACCGGTTGAACCCGGGTTGGACCCGGTTTTTACCGTTTTTTTTTTTTTAAAACTAGCCGTTTTTAACGGCTATATAGCCGTTAGGGACGATTTTGGACCCTTTTTTTGGATGTTTTTGCCTCTAAAATTAGTATAAATAGGTGTGGGTTGATATGGTAAGGTACCCAAACTTCAAACACAAAAAAACATACGCAAAAAACGCAAACAATACTCTCGTTTACTCTCATTTACTCTCGTTTACTCTCAAATCTCAATATGGCTCACTCTCAATCTTCCGTTGGTCAAGGTTCATCGAACTCTCCATCCGTCGTTCGTGTTCTTCCACACAATCGTAACATGGATGTTTGGTGCAATTGGGATATGGTTGAGTTGAGTGACGGATCTGTAAAGGCTCGTTGCAAGTTTTGTGGAGCTTTACTTGCTAAAGATTCTAACACGACTTTAAACAAACACATTAGCAAGAAGTTTTGCAAGTCGTTGAAAAATAATCTGGATTCGCAACAAACACAATTGAGTGGAGACGGTGGAATCTTTAATTACAACGTTAATGAGGTTCGAGATCGAATGGCAAAGTTCGTGATTCAAGAAGCTTTGCCTTTCAACCACTTCGACAACCCTCGGTTAACCAACTTAATTCGAGAGACGCTTCAACCTCGTTACACTCACGTAAGTCGTACTACACTTAGACGTTATTGTTTAAAATTATGGAAGCAAGCAAAAAATGATTTAATTGTTTTATTTGAAAATTTAAATACCGGTGTAAACTTAACTAGTGACGTTTGGTCGGCGCTACACGGTTTGCCCGAATCGTACCTTTGCGTCACCGCTCATTGGGTAGATCCCAGTTCATGGCAATTGATGAAACGTACGATTGCATTTGATCTATTTCCGTATCCACACCGGAGAGTTTTTATTTTACTTTTTGGATAATGTAATAACTACATTTAATTTACAAAATAAAATATTTTCAATGGCATTTGATAACGCTTCCAACAACACAACCGCCGTTGAAAAATTAAAATTAAAATATCTTCCGATTGCAAACGGTGATTTTTTTCATACTCGTTGTGTTGCACATATTATTAATTTAGTAGTACAAGATGGTCTTAACGTACCATTTGTTGATAGCTTTATAAAAGCTTTTCGATTTATGTTACACGACGTTTTTAAAAAAAGTAGAAAAAGATATCAAGATTATAAACAACTTTGTAAAGATACAGAATCTAGATTTTTAGGGCCTAATTGGGATGTACCTACTAGATGGAATTCGACTTGTCATATGTTTGATTGTGCTTTAAAACAAAAAAGCACTTTAAAAACTTTTCATAATAGTCTTTCGGATAATTGCGAAGCCGACCTGTTTCCGGATATGGGTTGGAAAAATATTGAACATTTATCCGAATTTCTTGAGGTGTTTAAAAACTCAACTACAAAATTATCGGGAGTTTATTATCCCACTAGTTATTCGGTGCTTCAAGAATTATATTTCATGGCTTTGAATTTTAAAAATTTTCAAAATAAAAATAGTATGTTTAGAGAAATGATAGAACCAATGAAAGACAAGTTTAAAAAATACTTTCTTGAGTTACCACCCGTTTTTACGTGTGCCGCTGCTTTAAATCCTTTTTTAAATGTAGCGGGGGTAGAATGTTTAATAGACGAGATAAATGACAATTTGGATATACATGACGATAACCCCAATTTTTCAACCAATGCAAAAGAAGATTTTAATGCAAGTTTGAAAATTATTTATATTTTTTATTTAAATAAATATGGGCCTAACGTAAATATACCTACGCCAAGAGAATCAACCTCAAGTGCTAGTACCTCGTTTAAAGACCCCGTTATGACTATGTTGAATGTTGTTCGGGATATGACGGCTAAACGTCAAAGGGGTAACGCCCCAACAAGCGAACTTGGTATTTATAGTACGACGAATTTTATTTCAACTATGAGTACTCAAGATTATCATGAATTTGATATTTTGGCTTGGTGGAAAGGAAAGGAATCCCAATTTTCAATTCTTTCCGCTATGACCCGTGATTTACTAAGCGTCCAAACTTCTACGGTAGCTTCGGAGTCTGCGTTTTCTCTTAGTGGCAGGGTAATATCATTACGGAGAACAAGATTAACTCCGGAAGCGGTGGAGATGTGCATTTGTTTAAAAGATCACTTAGACGCGATGGATCGTATACAAGACAAAACAAATCTTGAAGACGAAATTGCAATCGAATCTAAAGTACACGATGAAGAGGTAGAAGAAGGAGTATCTTCTGGTATATCCGATGAAGAATTAGCATTTGATGAAGCTTCCCGAAGAAAATAGACGATTAATGAGTTAATGTATTTTTTAAGTTGTTTTAATAATAAATAATCTTTTAATGAGTTATATATGTTTTTTTAATGTTGTTATACATGTTTTTTAATGTTGTTATAATAATAAAAATAATAATATTAACAATAATAATAATAATAATAATAATAATAATAATAATAATAATAATAATAACAATAATAATAATAACAATAATAATAATAATAATAATAATAATAATAATAATAGTAATAATAATAAGAACAATAATAATAATAATAATAATAATAATAATATAATAATAATAATAATAATAATAATAATAATAATAGTAGTAGTAGTAGTAATAATAATAATAATAAGAATAATAATAATAGTAATAATAGTAAAAAAAAAAAAAAACCCCGGTTGTACCCGGTTCTGGACCCGACCCAGTCCGGACCCGACCCTAACCGGGTAGGCCGGGTAGGGTTTTACCCTCCTTCAACCCGGGTCGGCTTCGTACCCGGGTTCATCAATACCCGGGTCCATAAAACCCGGCCGGACCGAACCCGGTTTGAACCCGGTTCCGGGTCCGGCCCAATACCCGGTTTGTGCAAGTCTACCAGTTAGTATCAAATTGAAACTAATCATACTTGAAAGATGTTGAATTACTTCATGGGTGAAAATGTGGACCGTGGAGTCATGTGAATCTTGGGTTGGCCTACAACACACATGGGAAAATATGGGCTGGTTTATTTGTGCCTGAACTTGCAATTAGGTTGCCACACTGCAAAGAATAAAAAAGAAACATTATTATTTTGTTGAGGAGCATCGGCAAATTGGCCGCGTTTTCTGGAGAGAGCAGAGGAGTCGGAAGCCTTTGCTGCTCGCTGATTGGCACGCCTATCGAAGACAAACATATCCGATTGCGGATGTGAAGATATAGACGTACGAAAATAATATTTGTTGAGTTAGTTTTAATGGCTAGCTAGTTTGTTTCAAGTGATCATGAGCAGACTACAGTTTGGTTATCTTGTTTAAGTTTCATGCGTTTTGGTTGGAGTATATGTTATGTGTATGTAATTATTCAAATACCTATCAAACATGTTGCAAAAGTTGCAATCAAACTTAGTTGAATAATAATTGTGTTTTAACATCGGAACGTGATATAATGAAATTTTTTGAGATTTTAATTGTTTTAGTGTGATAACTTTCTTTGTTGATTCTACAGACAATTTAGAGTATAGTATACTCTAGTTATTTTAGTTAAGGATCGGATGGTTGGTATGTACGTACATGAGTTGTGCTTTAAGTTATTGATAGGATCTAGATATGACTATACCTATTATCACCGGTTAAGACTTGCAATTACTAAATAACTAACTTAAAACGAAAGTTATAACTTGTTTCTCTTGTGTTTTTGTGTGTTTTTTGCTTTTGCTTTTTAGGTTCACCGCACATTAGTTTAGCTATGGTTTAATTCAATATATAAATCAACTTTTGCATTTAATTCTTTTTTTATGTTTATAATTTAACACAGATTATACCAACCACATCTTTTTTATGAATATGATCTTATTCTAACATAACACCCAGAATATTTAAGTTTTTACATGAGGTAATGACTTAACAATGCTAATTTGAAATGAACTAATTACCTCTTTGAAATGAACTAATTACCTCTCTATCTTTTCTTTTATCATCCATGAATGCTTTTTATTTTCATGATAACAAAATTGTAGTCTTTAGTGACTATAACAGGTCTATGAAACAGAGGGACATTACACGTAGTTGCTTGAGTCCCACCATGTGACAAACTTTGGTTAACATTTAGTGTTGTGCCCAATCATGTGTCTCCTCCTTTGTATACCGTTTTTTAATGATACATCTCATTCTCCTATCTTGATTAGGGCTGGAAAAATACGTATCTATTTAGACACGGTAAGAACTGTTTA
This sequence comes from Flaveria ramosissima, assembly GCA_025215565.1. Taxonomy (NCBI): domain Eukaryota; kingdom Viridiplantae; phylum Streptophyta; class Magnoliopsida; order Asterales; family Asteraceae; genus Flaveria; species Flaveria ramosissima. The sequence goes on along the minus strand of JACVEC010000028.1, from coordinate 14,901 downwards.
GCAAAAAAGTGCACTATGCATATTTTTACTTTTTTAAAATAATTAAAATTAGGAGTCTTGGATTTATCATTTCTTCTTCTAAATACCTAAAACATATAACTTTCACACTCAAACCATCAAATCTAAGTGTTAAAAGTGTTGTTTTCATGTTTAATACTTGTGAAAATCACGTCGTCTGTAACCTGTTAAACACGATTTACCAGCCCTAATTTTGATATTATCAAATGGTATCTTTTCACAGGGGTTAGGCAAAGCTAAACCAGGTGGGGGAGTCATGGTTTTTTATCAATAGATTCTAAGGATGGTCTCGGATTACGTATTCGAGTAACGGAGATAATCGGGTAGGCTAGTAGTCCTTCAGTGTTCCAATTAGCCGTTAAAAAAGCTATTACAAGTATTTAAACGTCCATAAAAATCTGATAATGTATACGTTTCTCCTTTAACTTGTCAAGGTTATTAAACGTGATCAAATCTCTTAACTCGTTAAAAATCCGTGTGCCATCACTGCCACTTGATTTCTTGAATGTCTCTTTTTAGAAAAAAAAATTGATTAACATGAAACTTTTAATCAAAATATTCTATTTGATGATAACATAGACATCTGTTATTTAAGGTTATTTCAATTAAGTTATACTATATCTTTAAACAAGTCTCTATACCAGTGATATGTAATAGCAAAAGTTGGTGCATTAGACGGCGCGTGACGCCACAACTCATCTTTCTATGTGGGTGAGGGTGTAACAGCATGTCATATCAGTTTTTCTCATTCTTTTACAACATTACCATTTTACCTACAACACTATCATATCTATTCTTCTCACATGCAACTCACATCATACCTATTATTAGATATGATTGTGTGAAAGAAAAAGAAAACTTGAGAACGTTTCACGTAGTCAAGGGTGGTACTCATGAATTGTGGTGCTCAATGCCGCACATCCCACAAACCTTAGCCACCTCATAAAGGATGGTGTATGTGTGCCCGTGTTGCGCGTAATCTTATTAGGTCTAGCGTATGAGTATCTTATTTGGTTTGTTTAAATTCAAAAGAACTTTATATAATCTAGTATATAAATGTGAAATAATTGCTTGTATTGTTTAATTAGTGGTTAATTAATAGTAGAATTCATATATAAATATGTATACTCGGTAATTTCTTCACATGAGTTACCCTCTTATGTTTGTTGTTGCTAGGTAAAAACGATAATTGTTTTTTACTAAAATTTTTTAAGTCATTAGTGAGATGAACTCTATATGCTAAAGTTTGTCATTCGTTGAGGAGGAAAAGGATATAATTTCATATATATATGATTTTCTTGTGTTGGTATAATAAAAAGTTAAAGTCATTTGACATTACGCATGCTCTATTGTCTATAAATATTTCAAATGATTTTAAGTTAATCGAAGAAAAGGAAAGACATAAATGAATTAAAATGTACTAATGCTAAATAATGGCAAAAGTATATTAAAAATAGATCAAACGCGTTCGACAATATGATATATAATATGTAACAATTTTATGAAGCTTTGGAACTATTCACACCCGTGACCCTCACCTCGGTACCATCAATTCTGTAGTACAATAATCCGATGCATCATGCAAGTTGAAGCAACAAAATTATATAAATTGTTTCTGTTGATATTTTTTATATATAAACTGAAGAATGATTAATATTTATATATGTATTTCTTATAGGACAAATTTTAACATGAAATTTGTGAGCTATGTATATTTTAAACATGTGAGAGTTGAATCTATAAACACATTTAGCTAAAGAGGTTATGTTTGTGTCAACCTGTTGAGGTTTGCTGGTTGACACCTTTAACCTAGTTATAAAATGTGATTTATTAATAATTTTGAAGCCTTTGTGTATAAATTAAAAGTAACTTGGCATAGTATAAAAACTAAAATAATATATGGATCTTGAATTTAAAGTATTAAACAAGTAAGATAAATAAACAAAGACATTTTAAGGTTAAATGGGTTCTATTCGTGTAAGCTTGTGAACGTACGTGCTCTGATCAGATTCATGTGTGTGACATGATTTTATATAGTCGTATAAAATTTCCAGGTTAATTCATGTGAGATTCGACGCGCAAACCCGTAAATATACAGGTTGAACATCCCTATTAATATCCACCAATTTTATTATATAAAACCATAATTAAAACCCTATTAACAAACATAAAATGCTATAAACACTAAAATTTCAACAAAAACAAGCCAATATAATTATTTCAAATAATCAACGGACAACTTTAAGTCCCTTTTGGGAGCATCTAACCCTAAGAATCACATATGAAATAAACCTATAAACCAAAATAAAACACACCATAATCACAATATTCTTCCACTTACCTTCCTCCTCATACCCTCCTGTTTCCCTTAGTACATCTTTACCACTCACTAAACACTTTCCAAACAAATACTCCAAACACTTACCTTCACCACCAGAGAACTCATTCATCAACAACCCTTCAAATGGATACTTAAACAGTGAGATATAATGCATAAAGATCCAATACTTAGGCATACCTTGCTTCGACACGAAATAACCCGAAAACAAGAAGAAAGACCCCATCACACCCGATATAACCGAGTTTCCAACGATGAAATTCGGTACCAATGCACTAAAACACACAACCACTGAGTTTGCAGTGTAGAGGATTAACCAGATCAATAGTAAAAACCATGTAAAAGCAAAGAAATTAGGGTTTAACCCCACTAACCAGTATAACGGGGTGGCGAATAGAATTGCTAGAATGAGCAAAAATGGTAAGTATACGAGCCCGTTTGCTATCGCGTATGATGATACGCGATAACTTCCGCATGAAGTTTCCTTCATGAGGATTTCCCTCTCTTGCAAGAAAACTGGTAGGGCTTCCACAGTGGTTGATAGCAAGAATGTTAGAATGAATGCAAATAGACCCACTCTTTCTTGCGCCCCAAGCAAGTCCATATCAAGATTGTAAAAAATGGACCCTAGGATCAAACCCGATACGAGCATTTGGAGTGTTCGACAAGCAAAAAGCTCTTTTGTTCGAGAAATGTTCTTCCAGAACCGATGAGTTAAGATTAGGGTTTCGTAGAATCTTGAATTCGCGAAACCATCTCGAATGATTACTTCTTGTTCTTCATGTTCATGATCAAGATCGATCACTTTCGATTGTTGAAAGAGTTGTTGTAAAGTGAACTTACCTTGAATCAGTTTGTTTGATGAAGGTGTTATATTTTCTTCAAGATTTGTAGTCTTTTGGACGTTCTTTTGTTGTTGTATTGTATCTATCGAGTCTATCGCGAACTCAACGATGTTAACATGGAGAGGGGGCTCGAGCCCGATGAGCCGTAGAGAGAGGTTGAGTTCATCAACTGACCCTTGGTGCAAAACGGTGCCATTTGCTAAGAGGAGTATGGAGTTAAAAAGTTTGATAATTCTGAACCCTGGTTGGTGGATGCTAAGGACCACGGTCTTGCCTCTGGTCTCAGCCATGGTCTTGACCATGTCTATGATCTGGAACGCACAGTTGCTATCCAACCCGGAAGTGGGTTCGTCTAGAATCACCACTTCCGGGTTGTGAACAACTGCGACACCAATGGAAACCCTCCGGCGCTCCCCGCCAGAAATCCCACGAACCCGATCATCTCCCACACGTGTATTTGCCACGTGGGATAACCCTAGTTCTTGAATCAATGACTTGACTCTAGAACTCAGCTCCGGCTGACGAATGTTCAGCCGGAGCTTAGCTGTAAAAGTCAGGGTTTCCTCCACTGTCAGCAGAGGGAACAACGTGTCCCTCTGTGTAACATACCCCGAGATTTTCTTGAATCTCGACGTGTCAACGGGTCTCCCGTTAACACAAACCGACCCCGTCTGCGGGGTCAGTTTTCCAGCGAGGATCTCAAGAAGTGACGACTTTCCGGCCCCGCTTGGGCCGACGATGGCGAGGACCTCCCATTGTTTTGCATGGCAACTTACGTCGCGTAGAACCCGACGTGCGGCTGCATTTGTGTTGTGATCGGAACGTGATTCGACGGATCGTTGATGTTTGTTGAAGATGTTGAAAGAGGGTTGAGTGTAGATTGTGTAGTTGATGCCGGTTGCTTCAATGTCACAACCCTTTCTATTCATTTGTTTTATGATGTGTTTTTCAAGTGTTATTGGTTTATGGATTTATGAGTACTTGTAAGGTTTGTTTGGAGCCTTTCACATCAAAGGACTCCTTTGTCCGTAACCCTGTCTCCATTATATAATAATATACATATGAATTACATACATACATAGATACATACATGTATGCATATAATATATGTATGTTAGGTCCAAATAGAAATGACAACAAAGGCCTTGAAGTTATGCATCTATCACATGCAATTAACCAGCAACTAATTTTCGAGTTTTGAGGCCATGCAAAAAACAAAAGGCTTCACGTGAAATGTATAACCACTTACGTTTGTAACCTTCGATATGATCTCTCCATATGCATGTTTCTATTTTTTTTTTATTTTTTTACCATCAACATATGCAATATTTACTCTACACATGTTCTATTTTTTAGATCATTACGCTAGCTAGGATTTGGACTATAACTTTTAATTAGAAAGTATGTCAATTTATCTCTAACATGTCCCTTGAGACGTGTTTCTATGCCTATATCTCTAGTACGTTTTGAACATTAAGATACTTAGTATAAGAGGTCGTATCAACTAAAGTTGGAAATTTTTATGCTGAATTTGTACCATGCATATCCAATGGATAGTTTTTCACTCCATGGATGCCAAAGTGGAGGCCGCGAGAGATGGAGAGGCTAAAGATGTTGCCGATGTACAAGGTAAGTCCTTGCCTATGACCATTGTTGGAGGACGTACGGGTCATGATTAGTTTTCTACGAGAGAGGGAGGGGGAGGTTTTCGGCAATTGTAAAGGTGGTTCTCGGGTCGGACATGGGGGGAGGGACACGTTACTTATTGGAGATGTTTTATTAATGTGACTTGATATGCTGATCTTAGTATTTCAATGTGGTTGAATGAAATAAATATGATTGTTAGTTAAATTATATGAAACGATATGAAAGTGAATTATCAATTAATGTTGATGCTACTAGTGATCTAATTTAGCATATATGTAATTATTTTGGACATGCAACACTTATAGTTCGTAGCACTAATACCTAAACTACTTTTTGTAAATAACTTACAGTATAGTCATTAAGATGTTGCTCTATTTTAGAGTTAAAAGAAATCACTCTATAATATTATGCTAGCCAATTTGATGTTTTACCTATGTTATCGCGAGCACCTTGACAATTAATTTCTTTCTGGTGTACATGAATGATTGTTTTCTTTGTATTTTGAACAACAGTCTTTTTCATTTTATATTATCTATTCTGCAACTTCCAATAAAACAAAGTTCCTTGTGAAAATATCTTCAAGTACGTACAACTCATGAAAGATCAGAAAAATACAGTCATGGATGAGTATGTGAATACAATACAAAAACTTAGAACCAGAATTAACCATATATTATATTATACGAATAAATTTATGCAAAAGCAATAAAAAATAGTCTATAGCCAGTTATAGGGTAATGAGAAGATTCAAATTATTAAATATTGAACAAGAAAATAATAAAAGTATATAATAATGAAGTAAGTTTGTCTTTTCATTACAAAGAATTTGAAGGCATGAGTGATTGGGAAAACCCGTGAGTGGGGGTCACATGATTCTTTAGATATGTGGCTGGAATTTACTCGCACTACTTTTCTTGTAAATCATATTTTGTTATATTCAATATAATATTAGCTAGTATCATACCATTATTATATTTTCATTAACAAATATAAAGGGCAACCACCAGTCCATGCAAACAAGGTTTTCATGTTTTAAGATTAGTGGTCGAGAATGTTTAGAATAACTTTAATGTTGGATTTAATTGAGTATTATATGTATATAGAGATAAAGCTTGACAACAACTAGTAGTTTTAATAGGTAGCACAAGAATGGGTATACTGTGTTTGACTTATCTTTCGCATTAGAAATGATTTAGGGAGGAGTCGGTTCGCTTTTCACGATCGCATATAGACAGTCTTACCATCCACTTTTGATAGAAGGCTGTTTCACGCAGCTAAAACTCATGACATCAAGGTCACAAAATATCAATTTTTATTAGTTAAAGGCCAACCCTCAAGTAGCGTAAGAATAATTTGTAGTAAATGACAACACGCATACATATACATACATACATACACATATATACAAATACAAAAACAAAAATCAAATTAGAACTCAACTATTTCTAAAACTTCTAAAAATCAATTTCCGGAAAGTAAAATAAGCTTGAAACTCAACATGTTTATAATTTATATAGCTTCATTGAAAGAGTTTGGTAATTTTTTAGAACATTTTCTGGACGGTAGATTCCTAGATAGATGCATCTTAAATGTATTGGTGGATGTTGTATCCTATGTGTTTGTAATGCATGAACACATATTTGAATTTACAGATATACATATGTATGTGGTAAAATGTTTAAATAACCTATCAAATAAATCAATGAAGAAAATTTGTGAACTTTACTTACGAGTGCAAGAGGTTAAGTGTGTCAAGCTTGTGGTAATGAATAGAAATTTGGTTTAACAAAGTCTTGATGCATAATTATATATGCTCGGTATCAAAATGAACTGACTATTTGGTTAAAGTTTGAATTTGGTTTAATAGTTTTAAGAATAATAAGAACAAGAATTTTTGATTGTGCTGCTAAAAGAAACAGTTGCAACATTAAAAGTAGTAAAATTAAAACAAAATATGTGTAAAACTAATTACGAAATTAATAAAAATCAAAAGAAGAAAACATTAAGAAAAATCGCCTATCGACCAAACAAAAAGGGAAAGCCCTGTGTCGGCATAGGACACAGAGCAACCTCCACCTTGGAGGTGTGCAAGCCTAACCACCCACACTAGGTTACCTTTAATTTTTTTGGTGGAGGTTATTGTATAAAGGGAAGAAAAATTAAAAATAGTGAGAAGGATTGTTATCCATTAGATCTTAAATTTAAGCGTTAAAAAAATTCGGTAGCATAATAGTAAATAATTAAAACTTTAAATGATATATCAATAGTATTTTAATTTTAACCATATTTTCAAGTTTCACCCTTTTATTTAAATGCTTGTAACTTTTACATAAAACATTATTTTTGTAAAAAAATTACATCATAAAAACAAACGTTTTTTAATCTTTAAAACGCCTATAATTTTGATTCATAAAAAATGAAGTATTTTTTTACTTTATTTCAGCTAAGTGTGCAATATTCGTCAGCTTATTGTGTAATATCAGGTCATTGTGATATTTATTAGATCATTTAAGCTAATGTTAACCATTTTATTATGCATTATGTTTTTAAAATAATAACTTTTAAATAACACAACGCTGAAAATGTAATTTTTTATGTTTTTCAATTCATTATGTAATCCTAATCAAGTCATTATATAATTCTTATCAAGCAACTCATTGTATCTATTGCTAATCATCGAGTCTAGTTCTAATCATTGTGTTACCCATTAAGTGTAATATTAACCATTATTTTATGCATTGTGTTTTTTAAAATGATAATTTTTGAATAACACAATGTTGAAAATGTAACTTTTTTATATTTTTTTCCAGTTCATTGTGTAATTTGGTCATTTCATTATGTAATCCTCGTCAAACAGCTTATTGTCTCTATTGCTACTTTATCAAGTCTAGTGTCGGTCATTATGTTACACATTATGTCTAATATTGACTATTGTCTTATGCATTGTGGTTTTTCGAATGATGATTTTCAAATAACACAATGCTGAAAATACAACTTATTTACATTTTCTAATTCATTGCCTAATCCTGATCAGGTAGTTGTGTAATCTTAATCAAGTATCTCATTGTCTCTATTGTTAATCATCGAGTCTAGAGTTAGTCATTGTATTACCCATTGTGTCTAATGTTGACCATTGTGTTATGCATTGTGTTCTTTAAATTGGTGATTTTCAAATAACACAATAATGAGAAATATAATATTTTTATGTTTTTTTTTCAGTTCATTGTGTAAGATCATGTCATTGTGTAATTCTCATCAAGCAGTTTATTGTGTCTATTGCTAATTATCGAGTCTACTGCTGGTTATTGTGTTACCCATTATGTCTAATGTTGATTATTATGTTATGCATTATGTTTTTAAAAATGATGATTTTGAAATAACACAATGTTAAAAACGTAATTTTTTTACGTTTTTTAGTTTATTATATAATCCTCATCATGCCATTGTTTAATACTACTTAAGCAGCTCATTGCGTCTATTGCTAATCATTGAGTCTAGTATGAGTTATTGTGTTACCCATTGTGTATAACTTTGACCATTGGTTATGCATTGTGTTTTTTAAAATAATGATTTTCGAATAACACAATATTGAGAAATGTAATTTTTTTATGTTTAAAGTATATTGTGTATTATTTATCAGATAATTGTGTAATACTCATCAATTCTGAAGATTACATAATGACTTGAAAAAATTACACAATGAATAAAAAACGTGAAGAAAAAACTTGGTTTTTTTATATCAACACTATTATAGGCGTTTTGAAGATTAAAAAATACTCGTTTTTATGATGTAATTTAAAAAAAAAACAATGTAGTATGTAAAAGTTATGCATATTTAAAAAAATGGTGAAACTTGAAAAGATAAAATATTCCCAATTTTGCCCACAATCTAATTTTGATCAAAAGAACACATGTCAACATCTTAATCATTTTTACACTCTTTAGTTTTAGAATACTTTTTATTTGAACTTTTTCCTAATTTTTGAGTTTTCTTGGTTCTAGTTTTATTTTATATTTAACACACAAGTACATGGGTTAACAACTTGATACAGTTAGTATAGTTCACAAAACACCTTATAAATAGTAACTAGTGAAACTCCTTAGCATTGTGTCGCGTGAATCTAGTAAATAGTGTTAACTTTAGTGCAATTTTTTTTGAAAGAAATTCACTTCGAAACCTAGGAAAATAACAATATTGAATGGTATATCTGATATTATATATATATATATATATATATATATATATATATATATATATATATATATATATATATATATATATGGCTAAAGTTATAAATAAATCAAACTAGGGTTTGACCCGTGCGTTGCGCTTTATAATAATGGGCAAGTCGAGGCCTAGACGAGACGCATCGTAATTGATATAACACCGCTCAGAACTGATAAACGGATGAAATTGTTGGGTCTCATATGAGTAAATGTCTCAGCATCAACAAACAATATTGTTACCCAACACAACCAGATCACCAACACTGTAAGAAAGTCTTGGCAGAGTATAACCTGTAGTCCAACATATTAGAAGATGTAAAGTCCAACAGGGTCTCAGATGAATAGATGATCATCATCATCGACACTAGTAACAAAGTCAAATAAACCAACGTTTCAGAAGAGCTAAAGCTCAACATTATCGACGACAAGAAAGTTTCAGGTAAACATAAGCCTAGCATCATCGATGATAAGAAACGACCAAAACACTATCGACATTTAGAGCTAAAAAATCAATTTAAACCAGATCTAAAAGGGCAGGGGCAGTAGATGGCACCATAAACGGGTAGAGACAACATGCGGCACCACGTCGACCAAAGAGGGGAACCGGCTTGATAACCGACAAATCAGCACCGCCACCATAAAACCAAATAAGCACCGCCACACATAAAACCAAATCATATCTGAGGTTGGGGAAACCTCAAACAAAGATCGCAATCAACATGCAACTGACCAAACCGACATCACCACCAGGAACCATCTTCGTTGACAACATAAACATGGGGACCAAAACAAACCCTGAAATTTGGCCAACCTTATCGACCACATCCACAACAACAATCAGATCTGAGATCGGGGCAACCTCAACAAAGATCGCATATCGACATGCAACCAACCAAAACAACATCACCACTGGGACCATCGTCGTTGACAAACAGAAACGGGGAGACCCAATCGGAGCTAAAATCGGGGACATCACGTCTGTCGCGTCGGTCAAGCAAAATTGGACGTCCAACGGCCCGAGACCTCCTACCTCCACATACACTCTATAATCCCACCACCATGGTCTTCAACACCGTCACAATGCTTTGCTTGAAAATGGCCGACGACGCCACACGACCATTGTGAGACGCACGACCACTGCCATATGACGGAGGAGTGGTTACAACTTGCTAGGGTGGGCTTCATCCTGCAAGATGAATAGGGGTAAATGAAGGATGCAAGGAGGGAGGGTGGTGGTAGGTGGCTTTAACTCTCTTGTTTGTACCAGATGCAATTCACACATTATACACCATAAAATTAAAAAAATGCTTGTGGCCAAGTCAAAAACACAGACTTCCCTATTTATGACATTGCTTTTTTTCATGTTAGTGTAATAATATTAAACATGCTTAATTTAAAAAAAAAATATTATTAAAAAGTATGAAAGATATAACATTTGTCACACCCCCAACCTGACGGCGGAAACGTCGAGTGTGAGGGTTAAGATTGTTCACACAGCCACATACGCTATATTTAAATTGAAATATTATTATCATAAGCATTAAATTGAATACAACCATAAGTCACAAAAAGAAATAAGTTCAACAAACTCAAACATAACATAATGTTTTTTTTTATTTACTAGGTCCAAATCCTAGTTTTATTGCAAGCTTCAAATGTCCACTTTAAACTTGGGGATTTCCTGAAACATGATGAAAATAAAGAGTCAACTAAAAATAGTTGGTGAGTTTCCAAGTTTTCATACATAATAAGATTACAAGTAGCAATTCATGTCATGGATTATAAGCTAGTAAGGTTATAGAACACATATCGTTACAACCAAACCTCGACTTGATTACAAGTATATAAGATTGGCTAAGTGTATTTGGTTCCCTAGTGCACAAGCGTACGGCCCCTAGGAGTCGGCAATACCTCGACTTTAGCACCAATAGGCTTGTCAGGCCCAAAGATCTAAGACGTCGCCAGGCTAGCAATAGTTAATGATTGTAAACAAACTATGTATCTCATATAAACACTTACAAACACAAATAACCATGACCAAATTAAGTAGAATTGCATGTGCATTACAAGTCTCAAATGTTTAAACGTGTATGTATATAAGCATCATGTTTCACCCCAAATAAGTGTGAAATATAAAAAAAGGGGACAAGGAAAACTCACTGATCAATAAGTATATTATGAGGTTAATAATAACAATAATAACGTCGTTTCAAGATGTACGTCACAAGGCACCTATATATATATTATAGGATTAGGTCAATAATAAAGTTAACGATATAACGATAACTAGGGTTCCAATATGAATTGGGGGTTTTTATAAATATTTATTTATCGACTCCATTTTAATACAACGAAGAAAACGTACTTAATCCTTTTGAATTAACCCTTATAATGATTTATTCATCAAATATAAATTAAATCTTATCATCAACATAATTTATCTAAAATTAAAGATATCATATAAACCATATAATAATTTAGTGATTTTAACTATTTAAAGCTTGTTTTATGAAAATAACTAATTATAACATTTTCTAATAATTTCATAAAAAGATTTATTAAGAGTTTTAAAGAAACAAATTAACAGAAAATAACTAGATAGCTTCTAAAATAAACAAATATTTAAAACTGATTTTTATAATTTTTAGAAATTTTATTTAATTTTTTTGAAGGCTGGAAAGCCATAAAAAAATAGGTGAGGTGGCCCGGGTTCGAACCGGGACCTCAAGGTTTGACAGGGAGAGTGTTACCATTAGGCTGGGTAGCCTATGCCTGTTAAGGCTTGGCCCCAATTCCTTATATCAACTAAGAAACTTAAACCCCAATTCCACATAAACCCTAGTTCGATTCCCCCAAATTGACATACAATCGTTAATGTAAATGAATGGAATCATGGGGCTTTTGTTCCCCAACTGAAATCGTTCGAGTACATATTTTAATTTACCCGTGTTTTGATCAATTCGATTAAACGCGTGATGAACAAGTCGCGACACACGTTCGACTGTTCGATGTTCAAACGTCAATGGAATCAAATTAAACTTGCAGATAGCTTCGTGTGTGATCCAGATGAAAAGCCCTTTATCAATTTCGAATATTGAAGCCCTAATGATGGTGTTCGATATGTGCAGTTGCGACCGAAGGTGGTGATCGAACTCGATGTATGTGTTCGTTTCAGGTGCAATTGAGAGTGTAATCGATTAAGATAGCTAAACGGTTGTTTGGTGTTAAGTTAATTCGATTATTCGTGTTTTATTACAAAACGGCCACAAATTTTAAGAGTTTCGGTTATACGATTATGACTTGTAACCGATGTAAACTCGATGTTTAAGTTTAAGTGCATTCAAGTTCGAATTATGTAAAGAACGTTTGGTGACGGTTTTAATCGTTGAAGCCGTCGGTTTGGGGGTTTTAGGGTGGCCGGAGGCCGCCGGAGTTTGGCCGGAAGGAATTGCCGGAAAAACGGGGGAAAAGGGGCGGTGGGTTGGTTGTTTTTAATTAATTACAAATGGTCCCTGTAGTTTTTTAATTTAACCATTTGTTTTAACAAACTTCTTTAAAGTTTTAAGTTGACAAAACTAACCCCATGACTTTCAAGTTTCAATCTTTTTAAGTTTTATAATTTTTATAAGTTGTTATTGTATCATTATTATTTTATTATTATTATTATTATTATTATTATTATTATTATTATTATTATTATTATTATATTATTTTATTATTACTCATTTATTATTATATAATTAATATTATTATTGTTATTATTACTATCAATATTATTATAATTATTATTATTGTTACCATTTTTTGTTGTTTACTTTAGTTTAAAAACTTAAACCAAAATCATACAATACAAGACCCTCAGTTTCATAATTGCAATAATAAACCATATAGAAATTAACTTTTAATTAACGAAAATACGAGATGTTACAGTCTCCCCAACTTAAAAGAATTTCGTCCCGAAATTAAAAGAAATGAAACTATACAAATAAGAACGGGTATTTCTTCTTCTTCATGTGCTCCTCACGTTCCCAAGTAAATTCGGCGCCACGTTTATTCTCCCAACGAACCTTGACGATTGGGGTTTGTGGTTCTAGTCTTCTTCATTATACGATCCATGATTTCAACAGGTTTCTCAACAAAATGTAATGACTCGTCAATCTGATGTCTTCCAACGGAACATACAGACTTTCGTCGGCCAACACTTCCTCAAATTTGAGACGTGGAACACAGGATGAACTCCACTAAGGTCGGAAGGTAGTTCCAGTTTATAAGCCACTTTCCCAATCCTTTTCAGGATTTTGAAAGGCCCTACAAATCTTGGAGCCAGTTTGCCCTTCTTTCCAAAGCGAACCACACCTTTCCACGGTGAAACCTTAAGAAGAACCATCTCCCCAACTTGGAATTCCAATGGCTTACGTCGCTTGTCAGCATAGCTCTTTTGACGACTTCTCGCCACTTCAAGGTTCTTGCGAATGATAGAAACTTTATCGGTCGTCTCTTGTATAAGTTCAGGACCAGTGATGAAGTTTTCACCAATGTCGGTCCAACAGATCGGTGAACGACATTTTCGACCATAAAGTGCTTCGAACGGTGCCATCTTGATACTCGAGTGGTAACTATTGTTATACGAAAATTCCGCGAGCGGTAGATGCGTATCCCAATCGCCACCAAAGTCAAGAACACAAAGGCGTAGCAAATCCTCCAAGGTTTGGATCGTTCGCTCTCGGTCGGTTTGACCATCAGTTTGAGGATGGTAAGCCGTGCTTAGATCTAGTTGTGTACCCAAGAGTTCTTGCATAGACGACCAAAAATGTGAAGTGAAGCGAGCATCTCGGTCGGATATGATGTGCAGAGGTACCCCATGACGACTTACAATCTCATCAACGTATATACGAGCTAACTTTGATGTCTTGTAAGTGTCACGTATGGTATAAAATGTGCCGACTTAGTCAATCGGTCAACAATCACCCATATGCTATCATGTCCTCGGGAGGTTCGGGGTAGCTTTGTTATGAAGTCCATGGATATGTGTTCCCACTTCCACATAGGATCTCGGGTTGCTCAAGTAATCCACTTGGACGTTGATGTTCGGCTTTAACCTTCGTACACGTGAGACACTTAGCTACATAAGTCGCTATGTCTTTCTTCATTCCAGGCCACCAATATTGACCACGTAGGTCCATATACATCTTATCGGAGCCAGGATGAATAGAATAACGAGTTTGATGAGCTTCGTTCATGATGAAGGTACGGAGGTTATCGCGATTTGGAATCCAAATTCGATTGGCGAAGTACATCAACCCATTGGGTTTCGTTTCCAATCGGTTAGAAGATTATGCTCCAATTCATCCTTCATTCTTCCTTCTCGTTGTACCATTTGTTGAGCCTCCAGGATACTAGACTCGATGTCACTATCTATCCTCAGGTTTTGTAGCAATACGGTGGTCTCGTTGACATCAAGTCGGATCTCAGTATCGAACTCACCCAAAGTATCAAACCATTGTCGTCGATCGCGAATTTCTTGGAATGAGATCATCTTGTTGTGAATCTTTCGGCTTAGAGCATCGGCTACAACGTTTGCTTTACCAGGATGGTAACGAATGTCACAATCGTAATCACTAATCAACTCCACCCAACGACGTTGTCTCATATTGAGATCTTTTTGATTGAAAACGTGTTGAAGGCTTTTGTGATCGGTGTAGACTATACATTGCGTACCATACAAGTAGTGTCTCCAAATCTTCAAAGCAAAGACAACAGCACCAAGCTCAAGATCGTGTGTTGTGTAATTCACCTCGTGAACCTTCAATTGTCTCGATGCATAAG